>KN884742.1:39453-52925 GCA_000934455.1 Apostichopus parvimensis
GTCCATGGGCTAGATGGGGTGAAATTAACCCGTCCGGGGGGTCTTTTTCAGGGGGTCTGGGGTCCAAACCCGACCACTGGGGTTGAGCTGACAATTTTTTTGTGGATGACCTAGATGGTCTTAGTAACTTTAAGGGGTCAAACCTTCTGGGCTAAATGGGGTGAAATCATATGTGACAGGCTCCCAGACTAAGTAGTCTATTGCCAATGAAAAATGAGTTCAAAATGAATATGGCTTTCCCGTGATGTCCCGCCATATCCCTCCTGCGAAACGTTATTTTGTTCCCTGATCGTAGAGGTTCTTCACCTGGGTAGACTATTTCTTTTTTTCAGTTAAATCTATTTTGGTTAAGTCATCGACGATGAAGAATGTCTGTTCTTCATAACGAAGACCTTATCTTTAAAGGAGTGACATCGTACCAGTATGTGAGGTGGTCTGCCCCCCCCCCTGCCCCCTGCCGTCTCTGTGGCATCGCTCGATGGAGATATTTGGAGCATCGCTTCACAATCCTCCCCATCAGATTGAGGTATGCCGATATAATAATAATTGAACTTTCTTTTTTCTCCTCTTTCATGCAATAAAGCCACAAGAAGATAACATAAGCATGTGAACAGGTAAATATAATTTGTATATGTACACAATTGTCTTTGTTGTATGATTACTTTGTAAAAATGTTTACTTGCTGGAAATATACACATAAATGAATGTATGAAGAAAGATTTTATTAACTCAGTTCCTGTCCTAAATCATCGAAGCGAATATATAATTCCAAGTCTTCGTTCCCCTGTTGTACCTTAAACATACAAAATGGCATTCTATCTGTTAGTTCCGATTTCTCTATCACAAAAGGGCATGACTTTTCCTTGGAGTCCGCCACGCACTTGAAAGTTATAACCTGCAGGGAAAATAGCAGATAACGCCGGGTAAAAAGTGTCATTTTAACTGTTAGTAGATATTCGTGAATCCTATTTTGAAGTGATAGCATTCTGAACGAAATATGATATCAATATGAAAGGAAAGCCTTCAAGTACTCTCAAATGTTAAAATTATTTACATTTAAGCATTGATCTGTCAGACTTCATGTTCGATTTTGATATTTTTTTCTCTTCAGGTTTGATTACTTTTGCAAAATAAATATTGTGATAGTCCTGTATTATAATGCACAGTCCTAACCCTGTCACTTTCCAGCCTACATTTCTTGAGAACAATATTAATGCAATACCTTTGGATTTTCCTCTGGCGTGATATACTTCCATTGCATTGGTACCGTCTTGGTAAGGAAGATTTTCAATGGCAAATTCCCTTGTTTTACGAAGATAAACGGTTTGCTTTGATAGACGAACATATTATCGTTAATACTCAAATTCTGAAAGAGAGCAATACGAAATGATCATGCGTCATTTGGTTTATCTCCTTATTATTACAAGATGACATATTTTACACATGATATAATAACTGTCAACGATGCTAATTAGGTCAGTTTAAACTCAAGAATGAAATCAGTATTTATAGCTATAAAGAAACAAAAAGTCAAAAGTAACCGTAACATATAGAAAAGCAACCACACCTGAATAAAACTCAAGATAATGACAAAGTCGTGTTAAACATGATTTTGCATTCTCGTATATTGACACAAGAATAAAAAAAAATCTACTGGAGCATTCATATATATTAAAATGGATGAAGAACCATTTTTTGTTATTGTCATCTTTAATGACGTTTGCAACTTATCACCAAGTCATTATTCAAGGTCATACTTTACCTCACGAGCATTTGGTAGGTCCCAGTGATATCCGACTTCTGTTTCTGCCAATGTATCTTCTGTATGTTTCATACGGTTGCCAGCAGTGTATACTCTTATTCTTTTTGCTTCGACTATTTTGTTGTTTACTTCATATTTCACCCAGCAAAAGCTCTTCAAATATATGACGCAATTCGTCTCATCAAGTACATACTTTGAATTTGAAACCTCCTCCCAGATAGGTGGACCTTAGGAGAAATCGAAGTTCAAAATTAAAGGATAAGCTGACAAGAACTCATTTTTATTTTACATAAGCAATTTTATAATATTGTGAATACAACCAAGGAGGTTATTTGTCTATTAATATCAAAAAAAGTATATAATATAAATGTAAACACACTTAAGAAGGTTTAAAAAAATCTACAAAGGTTCAATGCTAAAATGATCATTTTCAAGAATTTAGCTAAATTTATTACGGCCTGTTTTATATGACAGCTACTTTATGGGGAAGACAACAACAGGAAGCTTCACCCTTACTGTTTATTATCCTTGTATAACTTGAAATTAAGCGTAAACAGCCATCTGTGTGGTGTAGTTATAACATCGGTCAGTGCAATATATTTACTGGGATAACATACCCGACAGAACTACATATTTTCCGTTTTGACAGCATTTCTATAACAAATATTCTGTTGCACTTAACAATTTCTTTACAAGGTTAACGCATAGTTTCGTTTCGTAAGTAGACTGGACACGACGTAAACAGAACAAACCTTTCATGAAAATATTTGAAATTAAATAATAATAATGGTCCTTATGCTAATACAAACAACAGTTACACACTATTAATACCAGTATCAACCATTTTCATTGGGTATATTCGTGCATATTGTGTGGTAATGAAATAATTCAGATAGTACAGGAGACCAGTGCTAGATGTCATACGGGTTATTTGTCAAAGTGGCTATCATACGGATTTTAGTGGTATGGGCGAAACGTTGCAACTGCTTTGCAAATTGCAATAAGCTCATTGCACCATATTGACATAGCCATATTGACATAAAAAAAAAGACTGTAAAATTAGCTAGAACTTAACTCACTATCACATTTGACACAAATACTTAAAAAGTATATCTCATTGGTTCATTCTCTGCAGAGCAAGAGTTCCAAACGGAATTATTAAAATATACACCAAATGTTCCCATACCAAATGAATGCACGAGCAACTGTTTGATATTCTTACCTGTTACGTGATGGCTGACATAAACTTGCACTTGATTTTTGGTCTTTTTATAATTTTTCGTCAACTTCAAGCAATGTGGCAGAATTAACCGAACTGGTCTCTGAAATTCCATTTTGTTAGGTAAAAGTTCTACCGCTACGGATGAATTACAGGAGAAGGTAGACACAGGAGCATCCAGTTTATCGAATGGAAGAATAATCATCTCAATCAAAACCTTGCCTCGAGTAGCTCCAGTTGGAATGTCAAGCTCAACTCCAGTGTCCGGAATATGCATATTAGCTCCCTTAGACGCAACAGTAACGGCCACTTTAAGTTCTGTATTTAGTTGTCCTGTATGCAACAAATGATGACGAAAATATATATCTGTGTGAACACTTGTGTCCCTCGTGAGCATATTTCAATGCATTTAAGGAAGGTCTTTTTATTTCAAGATTCTGCCATTACCTTGTTTTTCCATGTGTAATTCCGAATAAATTTACCACTACCCAGCAGAATACTGAACTGTTTATAATTTTCAAAAGTGGTGCAAAATAATTTCCGTTCATAGTTGTTTTTGTTTTATTTTTATTCGGGAAGAAATGCGCTAAATGATCAACTCGATTTGACGATATACACCTCAGTCTGATATATCATGACGTAACTGGACTAGCATGTTCAAAAACGTCAAAACCTGTTAAAATGTTGTAATTTTAAGCATTTGTGGCCTGTAGACATTCAATAGCTTGCATTTTTGGTAACAAACGAAAGCCTCAGCAAAGTAGCAAAGTATGTGTTCACATTATGTTACATCTGCGGGAACTCTTGAAGTATTGTTGATCCCAAATTTTATATTGAACAGTTTGTGTCTTTAAATGTAAAACTGCATAGTTTGTCTCACAAAAGGATTCGTCATGTCCTAAATCATATAATATCTAAACATGTTTTCATGCCTTTATTTACCAGTAGTTTTTACCATAGGCATTACTACGGGGGGGGGGGTGAGGAAGGGAGCACATGTGCCTCCCCACCTCCCCCCCCCCAACCCAAACTCACACATTTTTTCCCAGACCTTGATGTGGCTTTTCTTTTCAATTCGATCGGTAATTTGGTTGTTTGGTTAACAATACTGATAACTCTGCGAGACTTGTATGCTTATACATAATGTCTTTACACAGGCCATAAGAGGATCGACTCATTGTGACAGTATATCGCTTAATAAATCTGGTAACACTTTTATGCAGTTTGCATAATTACATTTCCAAATATACAAGTGATACTAGGAATAACCTGTAAATTTTGCACCACATTACATCTATAGGGGTTTTATAAAATTCAAAATTTTCTCGAAAGGGGCAGGGGACACCACCTCCCCTTAGACTCCTCCCCAGGTTTGCAAACACCCCCCCCCCCCCCCCCCACTTCCACTCATCAAATCCCTCCCTTGGTATGACATTTGTAAATGTGTGGGTTACCAGAGACTTTGTTGATAAAGCTATTCATAATTCGGTTGTTGGCTAAATTTATGTAAACATTTTGAGTAGAGAGTTGAGTTGAGTTGAGTTGAGTTGAGTTGAGTTGAGTAGAGAGTTATCTTTAAGATATTATGTATTATTTTTATCGTCCTTGGCACTGGGTCTTCTCCATATATCAATGAACCCATGAACCCCCATCAACCGTTTACATGTCTCCATAGTTCTAATAGCAATTTCTTGGTATTCATACTATTCTACTGCAATACTGCTATTATTGTGTTCTCAGTTAATTTGGCTCCTACTGCTGGCATTACGTCCAAACTGAAAAACATTATCGTATGATCTACATATTAGGCCCTTACTTCCGTTTAGATGGATCGAATCCTGGTACTCCAATCCTGAATGCATGCTGCCTCTCTGGAAGAAAATGACAAACGAGTAACATACGCCGTACGAGTTTCATTTACATTAAGAGCGTGCTAAGTATTCCTTACTAGTCTGTCATAACTAATTACCAAAATGTTGAATCTGCTAATCGCAATGTTTCCAATATGTTAACAAGGTTCGTCAACAAGTGTTGCCACTTTACCAAGGCCTACAAAATGATAATTATGTAATATCCCATGAATTATTTCTGGAATCCTAAAATCACACATATACACACAAAATTATTCTAGGTTAGTGCAAAATCTCACTTCAGTAGCTAAGTTAAACCTATACAAACTTAAAAATCGTCTCACAATTGCCATTGATTTGTCAAGAACAATGTATTTATAATTTGGTTGAGGACCATACGGTTGACTCATGCAACACAACTCTTGAAAGTGATATACAAATCCTTCACAAAGAGAGAGATGTTGATTCCAGTTAGATTTTTGCATGTAAAAATGGATTATCTTCAATGATAATGATAATGCTAATGATTTCATCAGTTACTTTTCTTTTGTTGGTAGAGAGTGAGGAAATAATTTTCCTCCTGTCAAGCATAACCCCGTAATCCATGTTAGAATTAATATCCCAAATTAGTGTGTGTTCTTGCCCTTCTAATGTTGACGAGGTGAAGTTAGTTATCTCTATTTAATATGATAATAACATTCTTAAGTATGTGGCAGATCAACACCTATAAAACTTTCCATCAATCATTTCAAGAGGTGTTTTTCTTCGTCGGAGCTGAACATCGATATTAAGTATATGAAAGTAGTTCAAGATTTTAGTCTGTAAGCCCGAAACATATTTTAAATTATAAACATTTTGTGTCTCACCTTCTAATCGAAACAAAAATAATGGAACTTCTAGCATATGATATACAATATAAGTTTAACAGCAAATCACAAAATCATATTGACAAAATAATATAATTTTCGCACAATTTATCTACTTTATCTTAAAAGGTTTGGACAGTCGATTTGATCCTTGCTTAATAACATTGATCAATATTTCATTGAATCACCTTTGGTATTCGTGGTACTATCCATAACTGGTTTCGTTATTATCACCATAATCGATATAATTATGTTCAGTTCAACAGTTCTTCCTGAGACCATTTTCTAAACAATATTGATGGACCGCCGAGCTCTAAATTAGGACGTATTTTTTCATTCTCTGCGTAATTGATATTGATCATATTTTTTACCTGACGATATCAATGTTTTCCCTAAAATATTCGTGTTAAAATCAGTCGCAAGGGAAAATCATGGAAAAAAGTTTGTTAGAGCGAAGATGTTCAGTTACCTAGTGTGCGTTTCGTTTCCCCAATATACAGTTTCATTAAGGAATAAGTGTACACATCATTAGTGTAAATACAATAAATTATTGCGTCATGATAAAGATACTCCATGGACCCTTTAAAGAAACAAGTTGATCATGAGAGGTAAAGGACAAGTATTTCACCCCCTACATTTACAATGAAACTTGTAAAGTAATTTGTGGTGAGGACGAACTCCACAAGAACAATTAGAGTGATGGTTGGTATGTAAGAACGGTCGGTTGTAAAAGAGCAACAAGAGGTGTAATTACAAGTTCCATTTACTCTTAAATGATGACAGTAGGACAACAGTGACAGGATACAGTGGAACAACCAGGCGTTTTAAGATTGCGTAGTTTAAGGAGCATATGGAAATTCGATGTTTGCGGGAAAAGGGTAAATAATATAACTAAGTAACTTTCGAAATCTGCATCTTATCTTGTTCATCCTTGCCCACAAACATCAAACAATTTCCAGTTCTTTTTTTCCACATGAATTTAGTTGTATAGGACATTTGTATGTTTTTAAGGAGTAGGCCAGTGAACTACATAGTTCTGGTTCCTCTGGCTTTGACATAAGTTATATTCTACTCTTTATTGACTGTTTTGCTACTGGTCACATGTTTATGGATTATTTGATGTGTAATAGTACTCATTTAAGTTAGGGAATAAACTTGAACTTGTAAAGGTATTAAGCATAAACCAAATTGCTTGCAGGGAAAATCACTTTTTAAAGATTCACGGATTAAACTTATACTGACGTTCCAATAATTCAGTTTACTTTACTGTTAATATTGTATCTCCCATACACAAGAACAAACGATATGAAACTTCTGCTAAGCTTACTTTTTCACTGTTATTTAACAAATATAATATCTTCGGAAAATTATATCACTGGTACAAACTAAATACATTCTTACCCCAGAATCTGTTGATTCTGTTGAATATGTTGATTCAGTAATAACAGATTGTGTTGCATCACACAAGTACG
This sequence comes from Apostichopus parvimensis, assembly GCA_000934455.1. Lineage (NCBI taxonomy): Eukaryota > Metazoa > Echinodermata > Holothuroidea > Aspidochirotida > Stichopodidae > Apostichopus > Apostichopus parvimensis. Next base: position 46,623 of record KN884742.1, read on the forward strand.
AATCTTCGTCTTTTCTTTGTGCTAAAACGAAATAAAACAGAAAAATCAAATCCTAAAGGTTATAGACACTATTATTATTATTATTATTATAAAATTAAAAATAAATCATACATTTTTCAAATATTGTAATTACATTCCAATGACGTTGTGTATATATGGCAAGGAGTTTTTTTTTTTAACATGAACGGCACGGATGAATTTGTTCAAACTATCACGACAATTAAACATCAATTTAATATAAAAACTAAAGCACCAAACAAAATTTGAGAATCAATTCTAGGGAACGGGAATATATAAGAATAGAAGTCTATAACAAGCTTTTACAAATGAGGAATAAACGTCTATCAAATATCTAGTAATCCCAGTAATCTTTTGTTGCCTTTATATCTGCGGAAATTGTTCGTTAATTAAGAGCGGAGAAAGTAATGACTACCATCTTTACCATAATCGAATTGAAACGAAAATACTAAATGCTAGGTAATGCTCTCTTTTTACGTGTTTGCTTTTTATGTTCGGGAGGATTAACATTATCGAAATTTAAGCGTAATGAATGAATGTCATTTGGTCTCCTATTTTCATTGGACCGTAATGTTTTCCAGAAACCGATCCATTAGTCAAGCCAACTTAATTGATTATAATCTCTTTCAAACAATTTTTACAATTCTCCGATATTTTCTACACCGTTGTAAGTTCCATGTTAACATTTTACAAGAGGACAATGCATGGCGATTGGTTTGCACAGAAAGTGTCTTACCCCGCTGTCTTTGTCCCATATAACATACAATTTTGCGAAAACGAACAAGTATACGCGTAGGCCGGTTAATGTTTGATTTTGGTTTATGTGTTGTTGTTTTTTATTTGGTGGTTTCATTTCCAAGAGTTTGTGTAATTCATACTACATTATTCTCGCAAGATGGATATCCAAATATGGCACATGGTTATACACACATTGCTTACCCGTCTTTTCTGATCCAGACAAAGCATGTGACGTCATCTAATGAGAAACAGAATATATTCCAGGAATCATATCATGGAAAATCTTTAAATCAACTGCTAATTATGTATTTAGCGGGGCAGCCCGTCAAATGTTTATTTGACGAAGAAATGCATGACTTGATTTTTGCGCAAGCAGATCCAATGATTTAAATAAGCAGTGAGAAATATCGAGAGAGGTATAACATGAAGTAATTGTAATGTTGTACTTTTAAATGCTAAATTATGTACATTCACTTTCAGCCTTAGCATGTAGTAAACTATTAAAGTGCATAATTTAATCCGTGGGATCGCTAAGCTCCTGTTGCTTAATTCATGTTTAAACTATTCAAAGTTATTAACGAAATTTTGAAACATGCAAAAATCCTTCTCCCGTACATTGATGATTATCTTAATTCATTGTTTGATGGACACAACAAACAATTTTACTTCTCTTTGTTAGCGGTACAACTAACTCCCGCTCTTATCAGCAAGGGTACACTTGAACTTCAATTTCGCTCAAGCCAGGAGGACATTACCGAACTGAATGTGACACGACTCAACGCGACCTTCGTGAACGTGGACAGTCGGGTAGTGAATATGTGCTTAAAGTTACACCTTGTTAATAATTAGGGAGAATATTTTCAACAATAACCATATCCATAAAAATGGTAGAATAAATACTGTTGACCAAAGTAATTCTATTCTATTACATATTAATGTCGTTACAGTATTGCAACGTGAAGATCATTGTGGAAGTTAGTTGGATCAATTGTAAGACTCTTCCATAACTTCAAATGTTAAAGAAAATGCAACATTCACCAATATCTATCTGGTCATCTATCATATTAATGTGCAGCTGTCTCTTCTGTTGCATCCTCTCTCTGTTAATAACCGTTTAATAAACCAAACTTTTGTATGTGCTTCTTGAAATTTCAGTATGTAAGATGGCATCAATCTCTAAATCACTTGGATCGGGGATTGTGCTAGCTCTATAAGAATAGTGGTAATGTATTTGTCTTGTCCTTGTCGCCTTGTATAGTTTGTCTTTATGGTTACATGAATATACTCTGGTATCAAAACCTTGTTTGCAAGCCGATGTTTTGTCTTGTGAATAATTATCATTATTATTGTTATTGAAGGTTTCATGCCGATATATCTTTGCTATCTTTCAGATAATGTTTTCAAAGAGACGTAAGCTAGCACAATCCCCGATCCAAGTGATTTAGAGATTGATGCCGTCTTACATACTCTTTACATAAATGTCTTTATGTAATAGACGTCAATTCTTTATCAGCTGTTGTGTGTTTACATTGTGTGTAATTCAGCGGGATACGCGGTCATTCGTAAGTATTATAGATCAGTCCAAGTCAAATTGACATTAGTAAATAACAAATGTAACTAACTAATAGGTATCCTAAAATGTTTTTTTCAGGGGTGAAAACATAAAATAAACCTCATTAGTAATTACTAGTGAGAACGTTTTCGACGTAACAGCAACGAATCAATTTGGTACTATCAATATAGTCTAGAAATACGATATTGTATTTCATTGTCGCATCACCAATAATAATTGGGTTATACATGTATAACTACTTCACCATCATTATGAAAGACAGTTGGGGGAATTGTGGGACTCGTCAATATATTCCATTAAAAAAAATTAACATCTAGAGGTTTTGCAAACGTAGAGGAAGAGGAATGCCCATGAATTGGTAGATTCGATCGTTACGGTAACAATGTAAAGACAACCCTGTGATATCGGTTTGTTAATGTATCCTTTAGACAAATTTCAATACTTTAATCCGTCAATGACCATCTCACCTTTGAAAAGGAAGCTATCTGTATTTCTGTATTGCTTTTCTCTGTTGATAGTTGTTCACTCAGGTCTTCTTTCTCTTTCTGTAGTATTTCATATGCCTTCTGCAGTTTTTCGCAAGTAGTCGTTGCCTATAATATCAATACGTATATTCGAAAAATCGCAATAATAAAACTTGAAAGAATTTATGCTCATCCTAATACATAACATACATACAACTTCTCTTCTTTGCTCTCGAATATGGCAGATTACAACATAATATACTCACAAATAAATTTGGACCGACTGTCTAAGTATTTTGAGATTCGTTGATCTAATCTGGGGTAATTCAAAACACGTCAATGCAAGCCTCATAAATAACCATTTACCTGTTTGTAAAGTAACAATCACCATGATAAGGGATGAATGCAATCTCTCTTTGCTAACCAAAATCAGTAATATTATGTATTAGTTCTTTGTATTGGAATATCAGACTAGCTTCCAGCAACAAATTTGACCATGTTTCGTCACTGATGACCTCACCTTTGTTAGTGATTTCTGCAGTTCTTTTCCGTTACTTTTCTCTGCTGCTAATAGCTTGGTCAGGTATTCCTTCTCCTTCTCTAACATGGCTTTTGTCTGTTCGAGTGTCTTTCGAGCGTTCTCTGCCTGTAATTAGATTTGTTTATGTAAATTTCTATGTTATTTTTTTTTCTTTTTCATATACTTTGAGACATATCTTCAAGACACAAACTTTTTTCTAAAAAAAGCTAGAATGTAATACGGTATCAATCTTTCAATCATTCAGATCGGTGATAGTGCTAGCTCATAGCATAGTAAAGATTTCTTTTTATTTGTCTTGTTCTTGTCTTCTTATAATTAGTCTTATCGCTAATTTGTCTAATTGTAGTGTCAATACCTCCTTCTGAGGCGCATGTTTGCTCCTTTAATAGTGGTTCCTTCAGTATGTTTCTGTTTCTTTTTTATATTCTTTTTTTCTTTCTTATATATTTTGATATCTTCAAGACATCATTTTTTTTTCTCTTTTGAAATGCCAGAATGAAATACGGCATCAATCTTTAAATCATTCAGATCAATGATTGAGCTAGCTCTGAGCAATTTGATAGTTTGTTTGTATTTGTCCTGTTCTTACCTCCTTATACTTTGTCTAATCGTTAAATTATTGTACTTTAGTATCAATACCTTATTTTGGGCGCATCTTTGTTCCGTTAATTATGATCATTGTCATCGTTATTGAGGTTTTCATGCCTTATGTTGTTCCTTCCTTTCAGTAAATATTTTCATATAGTACTCTTTATTTACTTATTTTATTTCTTTACCAGTTACATGGATGTGTGTGAGTGAGCCAAAAAGTGTGCCGCGAACTCCTCCTAGATAGTCTGTCCGATCACGTCCAAACTTCGTTTGTAGGTACCTGACCATGTAAACTCGTGTTTGCGTGATTTTACGTCAAAGGTCAGATATAAAAGGTAAGGAAACCCAACATTTGTTGTTTAGCAATGTTCTGCTTGTCAACATGTAGGGAAGAGGCATTTAACCACACGATTTGTAGAGAATGATGAGAAAATTTTTATATAAATGGACATAATTAGGTGTTTTGGGTTGGGGTTAAAAGTCAATTGAAGTCAAACGTCAAATTGGCGTAATTGTGAGGAAAAGTGTGTCACTTTCAAACTGTAAGTCCGATTACGTTCAAACTTCGTGGAGTAGTGCCTGACAATGACAACTGGTATCTACAAGAAGGTGACGTCATAGGTCAAAGGTCAGAGCCATTACCGTAAACGCTTTTTAGATATTACCTGCTTTTCAGTAAGTCGGATCAAATTCAAACTTTGGTGGTAGGTGTTTGATCATGTAAACTTGTGCCTGAGTATTTTAATGACGTCGTAGGTTTAAGGTTGAAGGTCAAACAACCTAGTAGTTAGTTTTTTGCAAGTTACTGCTCAATTGTTTCATCTCGTCTACAGGCTATAATGATTTAAGTGGCTTAGTAAAAAATAGCCAACTAATTGGCTATTGTAATTGTAATGCTTTATCTTTTTCTTATGCTGTAAAGGGGAGCCGCCAGTAAACAACATCGAACTTCTTCCGCGATCCGCGACTGTATTAAATTGGTAGGCTACTTGTTCCATGATAGTTTGATACAAGTGGAAATAAACTAAACTGAACTGAATATACAATGGTTGGTTTTGAATCTTTCCGTACCTGAATACGTAATCTTTCTGCACGAGTTACTTTGTCTTTTTCTTGATCCAAAATGTCTTTCAATTTCTTCTGTTGACTTTCGAGTTCCGTTCTCATATCCTCTAGGTCTTTTATCTTTTCGTTTAACTGCGAAATGAGTAATAATAATAACGAAAATTAGATATTTTATGAAAGAAACAGAAAGATTATTAAACGCCACGTGGCAATAACATACGATCATTCTTGATCAATCTAATTCCTTCTTGATGAGGCACAGATGTTTTGGCATTTAATACACGGTTAAAAGCTTGCTAACATCCTCTAATATTTTAGGTCTTCTTAAATCATCACGACAAAAGGAACTCTTCGGTTTACAGAATGTCCGTCTATAGGAGCATGAAATGTCTGGAATTCCGTCCGATGCTCTTATCATCATCAATCACATGTATTTATCTTTCTTCTAACACTTACCATTAGGGAAGACGTTTCCACTATTTTAGTTGTCTTCTCCTCTACCAGCAATCTTTCTTTCAGTTCCGTCACTTTCCACTTTCTTCAAATTTGTCACAACCTTCGAATAATAATATTCATAGTTATCTCTATTGTTTTTGTATGATTGGTTGATCAGTTTATTCCGGACTGTTCGATTGAAATTGAGGATTTCGTAACTTTATTTCAATATTTCATTAACTTCAGTTTTACTTTTGTGACACCCGGAATAAATTGCAACGTTTTCTTTTCGCAACGTTTACCTAATTAGCACACTTTATAATATTACTTTACTTAATTGTGTCATCTCGTCTACTTGTTGAAATGACTGAAATAGTTCAGCAACTTTATCATTTTTATGACATTTCAGGAATGCCATTATTATTGTACCCATTTGAATACTTAAGTTGAAATGATCATAACTATTTTTATGCTTGCTATCAATCCTTCATGAACTTTTTAACTACCATCGTTTTTCCTTAATGTTATTATCTTCGATTCCTCCTTTTTTATTGTTTTATCTTTTCTATTCCTCTAAATGGGAGCCGCCAGTAAAGATCATCTGTAAGTCGGATCAAATTCAAACTTGGTGGCTAGGTGTCTGATCATGTAAACTTATGCCTGCGTGATTGATGACGTCATAGATCTAAGGTCAGTTTCAAACAACCTAGTAGTTGGTTTTTAGCGATTGACTGCTCAATTGTCTCATCTCGCCTACTGGCTATAATGATTAAAATAGCAAAATAGCTAAGAAATTGGGCCATTGTGTTACATTTTGAGGATATCAATATTATTTTACACGTTTGAAAATTTCAGTTGAAATGAGCGTAACTATTTTT
>KN884742.1:52975-70263 GCA_000934455.1 Apostichopus parvimensis
GAAATGAGCGTAACTATTTTTTATGCTTGCTATGGATCCTTCATGAACTTCTTAACTACCATGGTTTTGGTTTGAAATCTGATTATGTTGGATTCATCTCGTTTGTGTTGCTTTATCTTTTTCTTATGCTGTAAAGGGGAGCCACCAGTAAACAACATCGAACTTCTTCCGCGATCCGCGACTGTATTATATTGGTAGGCTACTTGTTCCATAATAGTTTTATACAAGTGGAAATAAACTAAACTACACTGAATATACAATGGTTGGTTTTGAATCTTTCCGTACCTGAACACGTGATCTTTCTGCACGAGTAACTTTGTCTTTTTCTTGATCCAAAATATCTTTCAATTTCTTTTGTTGACTTTCGAGTTCCGTTCTCATATCCTCTAGGTCTTTTATCTTTTCGTTTAACTGCGAAATGAGTAATAATAATAATAATAACAAAAATGAGATATTTTATGAAAGAAAAAGAAAGATTATTAAACGCCACGTGGCAATAACATGCGATCCTTCTTGATCAATCTCATTCCTTCTTGATGAGGCACAGATGTGTTGGCATTTAATATACGGTTAAAGGCTTGCTAGCATCCTCTAATATTTTAGGTCTTCTTAAATCATCATGACAAAAAGGAACTCGACAGTTTACAGAATGGCCGTCTATAGGAGCATGAAATGTCTGGAATTCCGTCCGATGCTCTTATCATCATCAATCACATGTATTTATCTTTCTTCTAACACTTACCATTAGGGAAGACGTTTCCACTTTCTTAGTTGTCTTCTCCTCTACCAGCAATCTTTCTTTCAGTTCCGTCACTTCGTCCTCCAGTTTCTTGTTCCTTTTTTCCACTTTCTTCAAATTTGTCACAACCTTCGAATAATAATATTCATAGTTATCTCTATTGTTTTTGTATGATTGGTTGATCAGATTATTCCGGACTGTTCGATTAAAATTGAGGATTTTGTAACTTTATTTCAATATTTCATTAACTTCAGTTTTACTTTTGTGACGCCCGGAATAAATTGCAACGTTTTCTTTTCGCAACGTTTACCTATTAAGCACACTTTACTATATTACTTTACTTAATTGTGTCATCTCGTCTACTTGTTAGAATTACTAAATAGTTTAGCAACTTTATCATTTTTAAGACATTTCAGGAATGCCATTATTATTGTACGCATTTGAATAATTAAGTTGAAATGATCATAACTATTTCTTATGCTGCTATCCATCCTTCATGAACTTTTTAACTACCATCGTTTTACCTCATAGTTATTATCTTCGATTCCTCTCTTTTTATTGTTTTATCTCTTTCTATTCCTCTAAAGGGGAGCCGCCAGTAAAGATCATCTGTAAGTCGGATCCAATTCAAACTTGGTGGCTAGGTGTCTGATCATGTAAACTTATGCTTGCGTGAGTGATGACGTCATAGATCTAAGGTCAAATTCAAACAACCTAGTAGTTGGTTTTTAGCGATTGATTGCTCAATTGTCTCATCTCGTCTACTGGCTATAATGATTAAAATAGCAAAGTAGCTAAGAAATTGGGCCATTGTGTTACATTTTGAGGATATCAATATTATTTTACACGTTTGAAAATTTCAGTTGAAATGAGCGTAACTATTTTTTATGCTTGCTATGGATCCTTCATGAACTTCTTAACTACCATGGTTTTGGTTTGAAATCTGATTATGTTGGATTCCTCTCGTTTATATTGCTTTATCTTGTTCTGTTGCTGTAAATGGGAGCTGCCAGTAACAACATCGGACTTCTTCCGCGATCCGCGACTTTTTTATATTGGTACTTGTTCCATAATAGTTTTATACAAGTGGAAATAAACTAAACTGAACTGAATATACAATGGTTGGTTTTGAATCTTTCCGTACCTGAACACGTGATCCTTCTGCACGAGTAACTTTGTCTTTTTCTTGATCCAAAATATCTTTCAATTTCTTCTGTTGACTTTCGAGTTCCGTTCTCATATCCTCTAGGTCTTTTATCTTTTCTTTTAACTGCGAAATGAGTAATAATAATAATAACGAAAATTAGATATTTTATGAAAGAAACAGAAAGATTACTAAACGCCACGTGACAATAAGATACGATCCTTCTTGATCAATCTCATTCCTTCTTGATGAGGCACAGATGTTTTGGCATTTAATACACGGTTAAAAGCTTGCTAACATCCTCTAATATTATAGGTCTTCTTAAATCATCACGACAAAAAGGAACTCGACAGTTTACAGAATGGCCGTCTATAGGAGCATGAAATGTCTGAAATTCCTTCCGATGCTCTTATCATCATCAATCACATGTATTTATCTTTCTTCTAACACTTACCATTAGGGAAGACGTTTCCACTTTCTTAGTTGTCTTCTCCTCTACCAGCAATCTTTCTTTCAGTTCCGTCACTTCGTCCTCCAGTTTCTTGTTCCTTTCTTCCACTTTCTTCAAATTTGTCACAACCTTCGAATAATAATATTCATAGTTATCTCCATTGTTTCTGTATGATTGGTTGATCAGATTATTCCGGACTGTTTGATTGAAATTGAGGTTTTGTAACTTTATTTCAAAATTTCATTAACTTCAGTTTTACTTTTGTGACATCCGGAATAAATTGCAACGTTTTCTTTTCGCAACGTTTACCTATTTAGCACACTTTACTATATTACTATACGTAATTGTGTCATCTCGTCTACTGGTTAGAATAACTGAAATAGGTCAGCAACTTTATCATTTTTATGACATTTCAGGAATGCCATTGTTATTGTACCCATTTGAATAATTAAGTTAAAATAATCGTAACTATTTTTTATGCTTGCTAGCTATCCTTCATGAACTTTTTAACTACCATCGTGTTTCCTTAATGTCATTATCTTTAATTCCTCTTTTGTAATTGTTTTATCTTTTTCTATTCCTCTAAACGGGAGCCGCTAGTATAGATCATCTGTAAGTCGGATCAAATTCAAACTTGGTGGCTAGGTGTCTGATCATGTAAACTTATGCCTGCGTGATTGATGACATCATAGATCTAAGGACAGTTTCAAACAACCTAGCAGTTGGTTTTCAGCAATTGACTTCTCAATTGTGTCATCTCTTCTACTGGCTATAATGTTTTAAATAGCTAAGTAAAAATGGATAAGTATTTGTGCCATTGTGTTACATTTTGAGGATATCAATATTTGTTTACACTTTTGAAAATTTAAATTGAAATGAGCGTAACTATTTTTTTAATTCTTGCTATCCATCCTTCATGAACTTCTTAACTACCATCATTTTGTTTTGAAATATTGTTATCTTGGATTCTTCTTGTTTGTATCGAAGGTTCGGGGTTCGACTCCTGGCTGGGTCATACCAAAGACTTTAAAAATTGGACATACTGCCATCTTGTTGGTGCTCAGCATATACGTATGGAGTGGGGGAATATGTGTGTAAATACGATTTAGCGCACTTTGTGGCAGCTCATCGTATATATTCCACAGTGACTTGAGAACGGTGATGGAATGATAATAGACGGTTGGTTATTCGCACAACGCCATGAGCGTCTTGACGTATACCGGCGCAATACCAAGTGTACACTATTCTTTCATTCTGTATTATATTATAATAATTTTATACAAGAGGAAATGAACTACACTGAAATGGTTAAACAATGGTTGGTTTTGAATCTGTCCGTACCTTAACACGTGATCCTTCTGCAAGAGTTACTTTGTCTTTTTCTTGATCCAAAATGTCTTTCAATTTCTTAGTAATAATAATAATAATGAAAATGAGATATTTTATGAAAGAAACAGAAAGATTACTAAACGCCACGTGGCAATAAGATACGATCCTTCTTGATCAGTTTCATTCCTTCTTGATGAGGCACAGATGTTTTGGCATTTAATACACGGTTAAAAGCTTGCTAACATCCTCTAATATTTTAGGTCTTCTTCAATCATCATGACAAAAAGGAAAACTTAGGTTAACAGAATGGCCGTCTATAGGAGCATGAAATGTCTGGAATTCCGTCCGATGCTCTTATCATCATCAATCACATGTATTTATCGTTCTTCTAACACTTACCATTAGGGAAGACGTTTCCACTATTTTAGTTGTCTTCTCCTCTACCAGCAATCTTTCTTTCAGTTCCGTCACTTCGTCCTCCAGTTTCGTGTTCCTTTCTTCCATTTTCTTCAAATTTGTCACAACCTTCGAATAATAATATTCATAGTTATCTCCATTGTTTTTGTATTATACGTTAATCAGATTATTCCGGACTGTTTGATTGAAATTGAAGTTTTGTAACTTTATTTCAAAATTTCATTAACTTCAGTTTTACTTTTGTGACACCCGGAATAAATTGCAACGTTTTCTTTTCGCAACGTTTACCTATTTAGCACACTTTACTATATTACTTTACTTAATTGTGACATCTCGTCTACTTGTTAGAATAACTGAAATAGGTCAGCAACTTTATCATTTTTATGACATTTCAGGAATGCCATTGTTATTGTACCCATTTGAATAATTAAGTTAAAATAATCGTAACTATTTTTTATGCTTGCTATCTATCCTTCATGAACTTTTTAACTACCATCGTTTTTCCATAATGTTATTATCTTTAATTCCTCTTTTGTTATTGTTTTCTATTTTTCTATTCCTCTAAACGGGAGCCGCCAGTAAATATCATCTGCAAGTGGTTAAATCATTCTTAAATCATCATGACAAAAAGGAAGTCGACAGTTTACAGAATGACCGTCTATAGGAGCATAAAATGTCTGGAATTTCGTCCGATGCTCTTATAATGATCAATCACATGTATTTCTCTTTCTTCTAACACTTACCATTAGGGAAGACGTTTCCACTTTCTTAGTTGTCTTTTCCTCTGCCAGCAATTTTTCTTTCAGTTGCGTCACTTCGTCCTCCAGTTTCTTGTTCCTTTCTTCCACTTTTTCCAAATTTGTCACAGCCTTCAAATAATAATATTAATAGTTATCTCTTCATTTTTTTGTATGAACTTCTTGTTTACTTTTGTGACAACCAGAACGAAGTGCAACGATTTCTGTTTCCAACTTTTCTTAATTTCGCACACCTCACAATATTACTTTACTCAATTGTGTTTTCTCGTCTACTAGTTAGAATAACTGAAATAATTAAGCAACTTTATCAATTTCATGACATTTTAAGTATGCCATTATTATTGTACACATTTGAATAATTAAGATGAAATAAGCGTAACTATTTTTGATGCTTGCTATCCATCCTTCATGAACTTCTTAACTACCATCGTTTTTTTCTTAATATTATTATCGTCGATTCCTCTTGTTTGTATTATTTGATTCTTTTCTGTTCCTCAAAATGGACGGAATTTTAGTGCGAGGGACGGAATTTGCTACAGTGTTATATGGTAGTGTAGAACCTCAATGAATATTTGTGTTTATGTAGCAGCAAAAACAAAGTGAACAGAAGAATTAGAAAAAAGGCTGCACTTGCTCAATTGAAAAACTAACTTACAGGTACAAAAAAGTGCTATTGTCCAAATTAACTTTAGTGAGAACTACTCTAGGACACAAAGAATGAAAAACAGTCAGCTTACTTCGGTCATGAGAATTTTACATTGTACACAGTATGCATATATGGGATGCGGAGGAGGGTGGGGAAGTGAAATACAAAACTGTTTGCATTATTAGTGATTGTTTGTCACATGATAAGTATCTTGCTCTCCATTTCTACAAGATTATCATTGAAAGGGTTTGCCAATTCCTGCCTTAATCTAAGGAAAGTTCATATCTGGTCTGATGGATGTGCTAGTCTGTTTCAAGTCCAAATACTGCTTCTATTTCCTTGCCACGCAGTACCCACCTGATATCCATGTAACTTGCAGCTTCTTCTAATCTCATCATGGGAACGATCCGGTAGATGGGGTGGGTGGAAAAGTCAAATCAATCATTTACAGTGAAGTCAAATCAGGTAAAACAGTTATCAGTAGTGCTAAAGAACTTGTTGTTTATGCAACACCAGGGTAAATGCAACTGAAAAATTCTATGTAGGTGCAAGAGATGTCACTATGCCCAAAATTCCAGAGAAGTACCTGTAGTACCGGGTACTCGTAGGATCCACTTTATTAACTGTACATGTACCAACAGAAGGACCACATTGAGTTTTTTCTTTTCCAGAGTCAGTTTGTGAACCAGCTTCACCAGGTGAAAGGTTGCTCAGAGAGCAGCTTTATGATAGGCATCCAAGTGATTTGGGCAAAAATGGTGATGGTCACGTTAGAAAACGAATCGGGATCAGAATAATGATGATGATCAAAGTCAGGAGCAGTACAGTGGTCAGAGTCAAATGATAATCAATGTCAGAAGCAGTACAGTGGTAGTGATCTGCAAAATCATGTGTTGAATGGTTGTCAGTTGCCATGGAAACTGGGAGAGTGGGTGATAGTAGAATGCGATGACCAATCGTATCCAGGTGAGGGGAGAGATATAATTGGCAATAACACCCAGGTGAATGTCATGACAAAATCTGGCAAGTACTGGAAGTGCCGAAAGCATGACGTCCTGCTTTGGTATACAAAGGAAAGGGAAAATACCCCCTGTTCTCCCAGCATGTGGGTCCAGAGAACATTCTATTCTACATTAAGAGGTTCACAAAGTGATTCACTTTCAACTGTATTGCAATTGCAAATGAGATTCGGTGGTATAATTTTCCTTTGAACGATGCAATTCATCACGTTTGTTTGATTCCATATTTTCAAGTAATGACATTCAATTTTTAAATTTGATATAAAAAGTTTGTGCTATTGCTACTATATTACTAAATATAACCGAACATATATTGAACCAGTTTACAACAATTCCAGGCGAAGGAAATAAGATCATGATTTGGCACCCACACCAGAATTGGTATCGATGACGATGACAGTGACGATGACGATGACGATGACGATGATTAGTATGATGATTAAGATGATGATTAGGATGATGATTAGGATGATTAGGATGATGATGATTTGGATGATGATTTGGATGATGATTAGGATAATGATTAGGATGATGATAAGGATGATGATAAGGATGATGAGGATGATTAGGATGATTCGGATGATGATTAGGATCATGATTAGGATCATGATAATGATGATTAGGATGATGATGATTAAGATGATGATGATTAGGATGATGATGATGATTAGGATGATCATTAGGATGATTAGGATGATGATGATTTGGATGATGATTAGGATAATGATTAGGATGATGATAAGGATGATGATAAGGATGATGAGGATGATTAGGATGATTTGGATGATGATTAGGATCATGATTAGGATCATGATAATGATGATTAGGATGATGATGATGATTAAGATGATGATGATGATGATTAGGATGATGATGATGATGATGATGATTAGGATGATGATGATGATTTGGATGATGATGATGATTAGGATGACGAAGAGGATGATGATTAGGATGATGATTAGGATGATGATGATGATTAGGATCATTATGATGATTAGGATGATGATGGTGATGATGATTAGGATGATTATTATCATGATTAGGATGATGGTTAGGATGACGATGAGGAAGATTAGAATAATTATTAGGATGATGATGATTAGGATCATAATGATGATTAGGATGAAGATGATGATTAGGATGATGATTGGGATAATGTTGACGATGATTAGGATGATGATTAGGATGATGATGATTAGGATGGTGATTAGGATGATCATAAGGATGATGATTAGGATGATGATTAGGATGATGATTAGGGCGATGATGATGATTAGGATGATGATGAATTAGAATGATGATGATGATCAGGATGACAAAGAGGATGATGATTAGGATGATAATTACGATGATGATTACAATGATGATGATGATTAGGAAGATGATGATGATTAGGATGATGATTAGGATGATGGTTAGGATGAAGGTGAGGATGATTAGGATAATTACTAGGATGATGATTAGGATCATTATGATGATCAGGACGATGATGTGACGATGACGATGACGTTGACGATGACGACGACGACGACGATGGTGATGGTGATGATGATTAGGATGATTAGGATGATGATGATGATTAGGATGATGATTAGGATGATTATTATTATTATTCAATATGTAAATGACATTATGAATAGTTTGAAAAAGAATACGCCACTGAATCAATGTTCTGGATTAATGTAGAATTGACGAAGTTCTACCAGAATATCCTCATAGACGCTAAAATATTTCCCACTATCACATTGTCTAATCTAACAAATAATACTTTCTCTTTTGTTCGTTTTTCCAGTTCCAATGTATATTCGGTCTTTTTTCACCGTTTTCAGCCGTGGATCTATTAATTATAAAGTCATAGAGATATTTAAATGTTTTCCTGTCAATGTATGTATATAAGATACACATATATACAAGTGTTGACGGTCTACGAGACGCGTGGTGTTATCATGCGGTACCTTCCTATCACGTTTGAAGACATTCGACTCAGTCGTTAAGGAGGAGATTTTCAAAAAGCAACGGACAGTCCCGCAAACACACAAACGGGCATTATAGAATTCCCTACCATGGGTGACCCCTTTGAGACTAACTAATCAGAAACATTATTATTTATCATGCCAATCATTACTGTGGAACCGTGGTTAATAGTTTAATTAGTGATTGAATAACTAAGTGGAGGGTTTTATTTACTATTTTGTTTTGTCAACAAGACGTTGATCGCATACCTTCTGGATGTCTCTGTCATATTTTCTTCGACAGTTTTCGTCTGTATAAAAAAAAAATAAGCGTACAAAATTCCATAGCTAATTTCAATGTCAACTACATGTAGTCATACATAATAATGCCTTGATTGCATATTCGATATACATATATGCTAATAGTACCACATAATTGTGGTCCCGCATGGCAAACGAGATATACAGTAACTGTCACTGTAGTACATAATTGAACAATATAGTTTATCAATAAAATATCTGGAAAATCTGTTTACCGTACGTCCCGCCATGAAATCGGTAACACATGTTTTTCTATCATTTGTGTGGATGGTGACTCTTTTCTTTGTTATTCAATTCAGGTTAATTTGAATATAATTTGTTTGCCTGGGATCAGTTATTGAATTCCTTAAAAAGAAAACAAGACCGGTTTTTATATTAACAACTGATCTTTGTAAAAAAGAAACAAGAGGGAAATCCATGTTGTTGCAGATCACATCGCCTCAAAACAGCCACAAAATTACTATTTTAAAATTTATCCCATTATTCTCCATATGTTTTGTGATTAAAAGTTTTTTTTCAACATACTGACAAACAGGTAATGACTAGAATTTGTGGAGGTATTTGGCCTCTGATCTTTACCCATAACGTCACCAATCACGCAGACACGAGTTTACGTGGTCAGGCACCTACCCATCAAGTTTTAACTTGATCAAATTTACAGTCTAGGAGGACTTCGCGAGACATTTTATCGCACAATTCAGGCCAAATTTGATCGTTGACCTCAATTGACCATTGACTCAGACCCTAAACACCTAAATATGTCCTATTTTAAAATTCTTCTCATCATGCTCTATGTATTGTGTGGTTTAAAGCCTTCTACCTACATGTTGACAAACAGAAAATGGTAATTTTTAGGTTTCTTGACCTCTCACCTTTGAGCTTAGATAGTTAGTTTAGATGGTCAGACACCAATTTACCACGTTTGAACTTGATCCGACTTACGGTCTATATCTCTCATCCCTACATGTAGTATAAGTAGATGAAACTAGAGACAACGACTTACTTTCTTCTAGTTGTTGTATATAGAGCTCTGTCATGACACTTAAATTCTTAACTTTGCTCTGCTTGGGTGCTGATTTCCAGTGGGTAGAATGTGACTCAAAAGTTGCTGGGTAACATTCGAGATTCTCTTCATCACTGGACATCAATTTCATCCGATGTTTCTTCTTCACTGATGGAGGTAAGGTGTTTTGGAATTCACCAAACTTAATGGCTTCACCCTGTAAATGGGAAATGAAATAGTCACCAAACAAAGCCTCAATGTACAAGTGTTAGTACAAATGTGTTATCTTGACAAAAAAAAGGTAAATATAAATAGTATTTCCAAGGAAGGCCAGCCATACTGGGTTGATGGCTCCCAGTGTGTTACCATAAAAGTGCATACATTTTGAAGCGATGCCAACTTGCGCATGAAGAAAAAGGAGAAGAAACCACTCTGAAAGAAATCGTGGAAAGTAACCATGTAAATCACAAAAATAAAGTAAGGATCGCCATTAAATAGCTAATTGATATGCAATGGTATTACAGTGATCTCATGACCAGTTCTTAGGCTTTCGTTTCGTGCACGTTTCATTGCATGATTATTGAAATGCTGCAATGTGTGTTTTCATTCAAACTAATCTATCATATGATTCATTTCTTGTCAACTAGAGAGCAATATTCTGCGAAAAATTACATTTTATTTGGATATGCTGACTAGTGTAACGGTACTCTGTTATGTGGAAAAGCGTAGTGCACTACAATACACCCACTACGAACTTTACATACGTACGTGCAAAGTGTATATGTAGTGTACACTTAATTGTATATCGGCTAGTATTCTAACATAGCACCGTATTGCGAGTTTGCCGAACGAATGCGGTTGATATGGTGTTAAGCAGTAGTTCCAATCACTGGAAAGATAGAGAATGTCAATGCAAGACACGGTACGATATCTAATGTTTAGAACGATTTGGTATAGAAAGGTTTTAGTTGGTCCAGGCGAAATGAATTGTTTGATTCACTTATCATAGACGATGTCTACATAACCTAGCCTATCAGCGTAATACATAGCTATATACCTCATGCTAGGATAATTAGAAGTTTAGTACTAGGATGTTGGCCAACCTATTGGTGCGATAAATCCCTTAAACTGAATTAAGTTGAATATGAGATGAAAATATTCAGGAATAACCATGTTACTGAGATTAACAATGTCTAAGGGAATGAAGAAAAGTGTCTTTATAACATGACCTTAACCGCCTTTCACGTGAATAGAATGTCATTAAATGAATGACTTTGTATCGACTCGTAATGCACACATTGTGCAATTTCAGGCGACAAAAGGCCAAAACGTTTCCATATTTCTGTCTGAAAGTATACATGTACATCGTTTCTCATATTAGAAATAAAACAATTATTTCTTCTGATATAAAGAAAAATTACATCTTTATGGTAAAAAATTTGGATATTCCGCGGATATGACTATCCCGTCATTTCTCCCATATAATCATATGTGAAGAAACACAGCTTCCCTACACCTAAAGGCATTGAAGACTCGCCCCAAACCACGTGCGGCCATCTGGAAAAGTTAACTTTCTGTTGCCTGCAAGTGACGTTTTGTTCGTGTCGCTACAAAATGCAGACAGTAATGAAACGTGATACCTTGTTATCTTTAGCTGGAACTGAGATGTCCATCGCTGTATCGTTTGCACACTGTGCTGTGGGTATTGACCGCAGCTGTATGTACTGACTGTACGTACACTAGTGTCTAATTACCGACGGTAGCAAGCTGTGTATGTATTTTCTGGGATCGATGGTGGTGTCTAACACTTATGTTACACCTCATTCGAAACTAGGTCAGATTACCGGCATTAGACGTTCCTTTTTGCGCTCGTCTTCACACTCTTTAATAGAAAGTTACGTCTAGATTTTTCGTGATATTAACCTCACTGGCCAGGCAGATTACAAGGGTGTTTCTGTAATGAGGTGTTTCGTGCATAGTAAATGTTTATCTGAGAAGGAATTTTCGAAATTCACAAACACTTCTCTCTCAATATTTCATCAAGGTATGTTAAGGATGGATAGTATAATAAAGCGAAAGATCAGCTATTCTTTTGGAAATGGTCGTTTGTGACTATTTATAACTGTTGTATAAATATACAAAATAATCTCTCTCAATATTTGATCAAATAATACCAATTTGGGAATAATATAGTAAAGTAAAAGTTCAGGTATTCTTTTGGAAATCGTCGTTTGCGGCCATCTATGTTGTAGTATAACTTTTTCACAGCACTGAAAATGGATTAAAAAAAAAACATCAAACCTGCTATAATTATTCCTTCATTCAAGTGAATTCCTTTGCTTTCTTTCTTTTTTCTTTTTTATCATTGGCTATTTGACATGATTTAATTCTATTTTATGGACGGTTATTCTCGATTTGAATCTTTTATAAAGTCAAAATACCTTAGGTGTGATCTCTTGATGTAAAAGAATTGTCCTTTGCTGTAGTTTTCTATATGCCCTAAGCTAACTACTGTACCGCTCCACTTGTAGCAAACAGCCAACGTCATAGCGCGGTGTCACGGTATCAATATTCTAGTTTCACGGAACATCAGTACAGTGAATCGAATGCGCGGGTGTCGATGCACAATGAATATGTCGGGCAATTTTGGAACTATTTAATTATTCGCGCGCTTTGTCAGATGACTTCACGTGATGTATCTCAATCATCATCGAAATCGGGATTTGGAATATGTTAATGAGTTATATCGATGATATGTCGATTTAAATCTATGGAAGTCAATATAAGTTGGTAGAAATCCAAGGAAATTGATATCTATCGATATATTTCGACATATAATTGATATAAACTGGTAGAAGTCGATTTAAAGTGACATATACCGATTTATTTTACATATCATCGATTTAAACCAGTTTAAATCGATTTTATGTAAATTTAAATCGGTAGAATCCAATTTAAGCTGCTAGAAAACTGGTATAAGTCGAAAGAAATTGGTTTATGTCGATTTAAATCGGTATATGTCGATTCCCCACGATTTGAGACTGATGGCCATACGATGTTATGCTGTTGGAAATCACAGTTTGAGACAAGATCCTTCAAACCATTTCGATTTTTTTTAATTTAATTTGATTTAATTAATTGTTCACTGTTGCCCATTTTGGCTTGCATTTTTGTCTTGTACTATATTTACTGTTTATTTGTTTTGCTGTCGCACTGTTTGTGGCACTGCGCCATGAGCGTCTTTTTTTCACGGATACCGTCGCATTATAAATGTCCATGATTATTATTATGATTATTATCTCCCGTTTTGTAATAAAAACGTGCCCTCCTATCTTAAAATGCTCTTAGGTGGTAAATTGAGATTTTTTTTAATTAAAAAATGCCTTTTTGTTAAAAACTATATGGTTAAAAAAGTGCCGTTTTTTTAAGAACTCAACAAAGTTTTGTTGTCAATTTTTCAGCAAAATGTTGAATTGACCACTCATAATATGTCGTCAATTCAACAATTTTCTGCAAAATATTATATTGTTCACTTCATGAGGAATTTTTTGCAAAATGTTTACTTGACAACTTATCACATCTGGCCAATTCAACATTTTTCTGCAAAATGTTTAAGAGTCGTGTATGCGCGGTAGATGATTAATGCGTATAGTAAAATACGGTAAATATATATG
The DNA here is from genome assembly GCA_000934455.1 of Apostichopus parvimensis. Classification (NCBI taxonomy): domain Eukaryota; kingdom Metazoa; phylum Echinodermata; class Holothuroidea; order Aspidochirotida; family Stichopodidae; genus Apostichopus; species Apostichopus parvimensis. The sequence goes on from KN884742.1 coordinate 66,432, forward strand.
GAAAGCAACATGGTGGAAGAAGGCCAGAACGATAGTATACCATACATTCTTCTGACCTGCAGAGGTCATTTACGTCAAGCGGCCGCCACAATGGGGCAACGAGTAGAAGAAATAAAGATATTAAGCCTTCATGTATGAAATTTTACTGATAATATAAAAGATATTAATATGAAAGAAAATTGTTCAATTGCTCTGTTGGAATGAAGTGAACAATTAAGCCATTTGCAGAAATATGTTTAATTGACGAGATACGATTAGTTGTCAATTCAACATTTTGCAGAAAATTGCTCAATTGCTCAGTTGGAATGAAGTGAACAATTTAATATTTTGCAAAAAAATGTTGAATTGACGAGATATGATATGTTGTCAATTGAACATTTTGCAGGAAATTGTTAAATTGTCGACATATTATAAGTTGTCAATTGAACATTTTGCAGAAAATGTTGAAGTGACGAGATATGATAAGTTGTCAATTAAACATTCTGCAGAAAAATGTTCAATTGCTCAGTTAGAGCAAGTAAGCAATCCAACATTTTCCGATTTTTGATAAGAAATTGTCTTGTTATCTAAACAATTTACTAAAACTGTTGACTTATTGGGGCAAAGTGTTTTTATATTGATAGCACTTTTAAGCTTCCGTACTATATTTCAATTTCTTTGTGATCTTTCCTACTTCTTACCATGCGGATTGAAACGTGTGAACCGCCTTATTCGTACGATATAATTTTTCCTTACTTTGCTGATTGGTGCTTTGATTCCAAGCCAAAATTTTATATAAAAAAGTAACGAAATTTTTTAAGCCTTAAACGACACTATCTTTGCCAAAATTAATGAAGATGACAAAGATTTTTACACTGTTAACCAAAACGTTATTTAAAGGTGATATGACTGTGGCACGCCGTTTGTGCCATATAACAGTGTTTTCAGGCTAAAATAACGGAAAACGTTAGATATCATATGCAATCATCGTTTATCAAAGTTCACTGTCCATTAGTTAAATAAAAGGACGTTATGAACGTAAATTAACATTCACTATTGGCCGTAAAATAGCAGTTGAACGTACTTTTAATTTCATAACGTCTTTATTTGTGGGTATTATAACTCGATACCCATAACTTAACCTTGATGTGAATGTTAAATTACCCTTTATCACCGTTTTGTATAATTTACCATATCTTGGGACACATATATCGGCATATTCATAGTGAAGGTGAACATTTTTATTGTTTATATGTTTTATTCTTGTTAGGGGATTTTCCTGCAACCCGATCCATATCAAAATATTTGAATACATTCAAAGTCAATCTTGTGACCACCAATCTGCATAACTGAAATAGGTACCTGTACCTAAGGATAAACCAATGATAGAATTAATTTCACTTACCACGTCATAAACGGAAACTATGCATTTTGATGCGCTTAACGTAACCAATAGGTTTTCTGTGGTTACGCGTATTTTGTGTAACTCTTCAGTCATATATAAAGCACGGAGACACCGGCTAGTCTTCTGAGAATAAAGCTGAATTTGAATATTATTCCACAAAACAATTACGAGCTCTGTCCTTTCATGAATGCATATGCTGGTGGCCATTGCATCTGACTGAAAAGCATTTTTGAATTCCAATGTCTTGGATCCAGTCATACTGAAGACAAGAGCTCGACCAGCAAATTTTGGACAAACGTATATTTTGTCCATCACAACCACCATTTCCAACACACGGTCACCTCTCATATCGCTCAAAAAGATATCACTTTTATCTTCTGAATCCATATTACAGACGCTGACTTTGGCTGATGAGCTTGACGCTGCATAAAGTTTTCCTCTGTAGAAACATACGCAAGTAGGGGACCGATTCCACCACAGCGTCTTGAAAACACCCATGCCTTCAGTAGTAAGCAATCGCAATGCGTTTTCAGCTTTCAAACCAATTATCGAGCTACCTTCCAAAAACAGCGCCAGTTGTTCGCTGGATTGAGATTGGCGAAAGCTTTCGTTAAATTCAGGACAATTGCCATACTTTCCAGAATCTTCCTTGTACATAGAAATGAATGCTTCGGGTTTTTCTAGGTTATGTCCAGATATGAGAAGCTCATTTGCCGGTCCTAACGCGATATCGTCTATTTCCCAATTGTCTTTTTCTTGATAATTTTCGTTTGAAATGCGACCCAACCTGCAAGCAAAAGTTTGGTTGTCTAAGTTATTAAAGAAAATTATAATTGTGCAATACATATATTAAGCTAAGGAAGAGCGTAATCACTAGAGAGGCAGGCATTCATTCCTACCCGAGATAAGATAAGTTCTCAAACCTCGTTGAGGTACTTTAATAGATTAGAACCAATTAAGTTATTATTATTATAGTTACACATCTCTTAGTTGGTGAAAACTTCTCGATATTTTTTTTTCTAGGGTGTCAGTCAGAAGCAACAGTACTTTATATACCGTGTAAAACATAAATGACGTATCGAAAGGAGTTGTCACAGAGCAGTAATTTCTCTACCCATTTAAAAACAAGTCGAGTAAAACTCTATTTAATAATCTTAAGTCAAGCCAAGTAAAAAATTACAATTTGTATAAGAAATGTAATGAAAGCTGGACATCTTCTGAAATCAAGTCAAGTATAAGCTGATAAATAGTATTGCATTACAGACATGCTAAATTGTCAACTTTCTGAATCCAGATTTGTACTTACAATTTTGGCATCATTGCTGAGGCTGCCATTTTCAATGTTGATGTATAATGCAAAGAATTTACGTAGAACTCAAAAATCTAAAACAAAAAAGATTGTGTCAGATATGTATGAACATTTTGTAAATCATCATATTGTCCATCAGGTTAAATTGATCAACAATCAGTTATTGCAATACTTTCGTTACAGCTTCAATTGATTGTTACTTTAGCATTAACAAGACTTTTGTTACAGCTTCAATTGATTGTTACTTTAGCATTAACAAGATTCAGCATTCACTGAGTACTTAACAATTAATTATAGCATTACGGTATCCATTTTGATGAATACAATATTGTACATTTCACGTTTCACTGACTTCTAAGAGGTAATTTTCCATGTAATCTAATAAAAAGTGTTCATTATGATCCTACTCGTTGCGTTAGTGTGGAAAATATTATTTCTCTTACCAAGCATCCACCACAGGTGATTGGTCTTTCGAACACCTACACGTAAGAACAACTATATATCATCATCATTAGCATAACAACGATTTTTTTTACCATATACCTTATATGTAGCGTAGACCCTATTCCCTACAATGCATGTAAACGTAATCGTTAATAATTAGTGCCTTAAGAAAATTTCTTTGTAGAAATCGTTGGTTTGAGTTTCTTTGTAAATAAAGTAATAATGTCGATAATAAACTTTTGAACAATTAATGCAACTCTGAAGATCATTAGATGCAAGGAAATAAATTTAACACTTACTTTGACAAACAGGTAACTGCCTACAGAAAGATGTTAATCTACAATACACTTCCATATGCCTTAATTCAAGTTTGGTTAAAGCCTAGAGTGAATGTGGACATTGGACGCTCGCCGAACAATTGATTGTTTAAATAAGGTGCTGTTTGATTTGGCAAACTTGTTATATATACATAATAGTGAATATCACCATGTGACACAAATCAACACCATTAGTAAGAACTGCTACGTCACCTCTTCACACGTGTTTAACTCTGATGTTAACACTTTCTTACACTAACTTATGCTGCAAATTTACTGTAAATCAATTTAGCAAATGCTACATGTAAGTTAAACTTCCACTCACATAAACTTATAGATAAACTTATAGAATCTGATTGAAAAAATCTCGTATCGCAC
>KN884742.1:100346-115999 GCA_000934455.1 Apostichopus parvimensis
TGTAGCCTCTACTAGGCTCTAGAAGCAGAACGAAGTATCTGCAATATTGTGATTGAATTTGAAGACATAAAATTGTGGTAATTTACAGATGCTGTACCGGTCAGGAAATGTTCATACGTTACAGCTGCAGGAGTACAAAAGCACCATAACAGGAACTGGCAGTCTTTTTTGGTCAAACTCAAGTAAAAGAGACTGAGATATAAAATCTGTTCTTCACATATAGGCCTTCTGATGAAAAACCGGTAAGGGTACATACAGCCTACCAACCCATTTCTTGTAATGGCAATAAAAAAGGTCACCACAGAAATTTGAAAATATATTAATTTGTAACAAACATGACAGCAAAAACTCCTCATGACAGTGATACACAGCAAAGTCTAGGCTACTAGTAGCATGGACATGGACAATTCCGGACACCTAAGCCTTAAAACACCCATATCTTCTGGTATAAATCACCAGAAAATATACTTGATATGGTGGGAGAAGTGTGTTATATTACGATACACGGCCAAACTTTCTTTCCTGCAAACTGTTTTCACGTTGTATTCCAAGAAGATTCTTGTGATTGTGGAACTGGTATTTCTTTGCTAGAGTATTGGTAATTTTCGGACACACAGTCCCACAGTGTGGCGCTGGTGATAAAATTGGTGGCGCAGTTGCTCTTTCAGTAATTATAACAGACTTCATAGATCTCCGTCATTTTATTGACAAATATGTAAGTATTTACTTGCACACGGGTCATTTTGGAGAGAAAATAACTGTAGCTTCGTACTTGTTGGTGAAATTTGGCTCTTCCTGTAGGGTGTCATGCATTTCTTAGGGGTGTCCGAAATTGGCAGTGTTCCGAAATTAGCAATACTGACTATACTGTATATCAATTTTGGTTTGCTAGGCCTAGCCTAGGCGTTGTCTTTGTTCAGTTGTGAGGATATGTACTCTTTTTTTAAAGGATTCACAGAAACATTGGTTGAAGAAGAATTCGATGCTATGTGTTTTTAGACCTTTGCGTTATACACCCTCATTCGGTAAACCAATGTGTTAGTGATCGGTCTAGGCCTAGCTGAGTAACACAGTAGTACAGTAAGTACGACTACAACTTGGGTTTCTAAAGACAGTAGCCTACACTACAGTGGGCAGCCTAAGCTTACCAGGGCAATACCACTGAACCAGTCTTCTGTCAATCCATAAATAGGCCTAACAAAAAGCATAATATCTCGTATCGTATCAAACAGGGCAAGATATTGAAAAGATTGACAAGGATTTTTATATCATACCATAAAGAAAGAACAAAAGGATTTTGAGAACAAAATCCCGTTTTCTTGTTGTGTTCGCGAAACAGGAAGCAGCCATTTTATTGATAGTGACTCAAATAATAAATATAGGCCTACCATAGAAATGGAGGACTCAAACTTCAACAGAACAGTTATTTTTTTGTTTCAAATTTAATAATATTTATTGTTTTCATTTTCCATAGAAGATATTTTAATGTGTATTTTTTGTTTAATCTAGTAAGGGTGAAATTTTTTTATAATAAATAAGTCTATTTACTTGTTTGCATAAAAACGTTTTTCGATATAAAAGAACCTACCCGGCAAATGTTTATCGTAATTGAGGTGTATGATAACTAAATGTGTTACTCTGGTTAGTGTTGAGAGAGTGTAATATTTCCCGTCATCGATCTGTGTGGGTGAAGCTGACTACGAAGGTATTCACCCCCTGCTATGGGGGTAGGAGCCGGGGGAACTGGGTGTACCCCCACTTTTTTTCCAAAATAGCAAATGTGCCCTTCTGGCAAATAAAATGTGCCTGTTTGATGAAGAACTGTCTTTTAGATATCTTAAGCCTTTGTTTATTTTAATATTTTATTTTAATTATTTATTTTTAGTCTGTACACGCTAAGGTTGCTAAAGACATTTGTTCAAGGAATGAACACATGTGCAGGATAACTTTTTTGGAAAGTTCTAATTTATGGATGGACAGAAGTACAGGTGTAGGTTGATAGAGTCACGTGCACCATAACAGTATTGATAGCATACAGTACTAACACATCATATATATTTAAATGATATGACAGGTGTGTATCGGTTTATAGCATAACGAGTGGTGGTTGCAGAATGAGAAAGTGCCCCTCTGATGTTGTGCCAACCCCCCACACACACACACACTCTTTGGAAGCTTTCTATCCCCCTGCCCTGCTCTTATCTCCTCCCCGGATTGGAAGAAGAAAATAAGAGATTAATTGGTCATATTGTATGACGCCAGGGGCCGAGGAAAGGTTGGGAAGGCGGAAGAGAAAGGACGGAGATGCATGAAAAAGTGTTAGGAAGCTGAGGGACTCCGAACAAGGGAGTAGGAAAGAAGGGCCGGTTTGTAGACGTAATTGTCGCATGAGCCTCACCTGACAATAATATCGTCAATACTGGACAGGGGCGGGATTTGAGTTGTGAAAGTGGGGGGGCAAACCTGCCAGCAAGACTATCTAAGCGGAGCGCCACCATCGGTTGGCGCGGAGCGTACAAGAATTTTTTTGGCTTTACAAACCCTCCAAATGGCCGGAAACGGCACTTCCCGAGTGCTCTAAGCTGCATTTACCCATCCTTGAAATATGGATCTCATGTCTGCAATTTGTATCTAGATAGTTAATTTATTGTTTAAAAATTTGAAGAGGATTGATAGTAGAACATATGGTCAGATGGTGATGTACAACTTTTGTTATACGTCACTATCTAAGCGGAGCGCCATCATCGGTTGGCAAGGAGCGTCGAAATTTTCGATGAAAGGTACCCTTAGATCGGTAAAATTAACACCCATATAGGCTTTAAATTGCATCTAAACAATTAATGAACGTGTTTAAATTTAGGGAGGACGGATAGAAGAACTTATATGGTGATGTACAATTGAAGCTTATACGTCACTATTTAGGCGGTGCACCACCATCAGTTGGCGCGGCGCGTCGAAATTTAAGCAAAAAGGAAATCCTAGATCAGCAAAAATGACACCTCTGGTAACAATAAATCGCATCTAGACAGTTCTTTCCCCCTAAAATTATCAGTATATTGTGCATCTGGACCGATCAAGAATATGTTCAGCACCCACTTCGAAATTCTCCCCGCGGTCCCCACTTCTTGGAGCACTTGGCAAATATTGGGGCTGAACATACCTTTACCCCCCCCCCCCACTTTTTTTCATGGGGGATAAGCCCCTCAAGTCCACCGGTTCCGTCGCCACTGAAGTCGAGGAGGGGTGATTTCGAGCAGTAAAGAAATTACATCGGCATATGCCATTGCACATTGTTGAATGACACGGGGAGGGGGGTGGGGTGTCATGTGTCAGTGTATTGAATTTAATTATTGATATACCCAAATATGCAAATCTGGCTTTCGTAAATCGTTTCTCTGGATTTAGTTATTCAACGCATTCAGTAGAGCAGCAACGTTGAAAATCAATTCCTGAAGCTAGCACTGTAGCACATGCCGCGGATTCATCACATGCAGAATTGAATCGCTAGTGTGTTAGCTCCAGGATTCGTAACCTGTGTTGCGAACCATGTGCTAGCTCCAGCTCCAGTTATTCTGCATGCTACATGTTACGATCTTAAACACAAATTCGACTTAGATTCGAAACAAATAGGCCTATTTGATAGAGCTGTTGTGGGGGAATAATTCGATTAGGGTTGTGCACATTTGTCTGCAAAAACGACAAAAAAGTGAACTAAGATTTGGGAAAAAGTGGGGGGAAAATGCCCCCTCTTGCCCCCCCCCCCCCCTAATCCCGCCCATGATACTGGATAAATCCATTACCACCCATTCACCACGATCTTGGATATGTCCTCGCATATTTTTATTTCGTCTTGCACGAAATACTTTGTAAAAGTTAAACAAAATTTATCCCATGCAGAAGCTAGTTATGGTAGTAAGATGTTGTTTTTCGATCGAAGTGAGATTTATAGAAACACACTGATGATAACACGCTAGGTTAATTATTTTCAAAATATAACAATGATAATTAATACTCTTTGTTATTTGGTGAATCATCTCTTTGGTTTGTATTGGACGACGTTCGGGCTTTTTTTTTAAAGCTTCCGTAATATATTCTGGCCAAAGAACTAAAAAGAGGAGACTGACGTCATTTCCCCTCCTCCATTTCTATGATTCTGGCAGACTAGCAACAAAATTCCTCATTCTGGTCAGGTTTAGTACACGTTCAATTACAATACCAAAGACTATAAATGGAGAAAGAAGAGTATATAATCTAGTATCAACCGGTAGAAAATTCAATACATTCATGCATGCAGGTTGACAATGCAAAAATATGACTAGTTCTGCAGAGCAACCTAAAGTTACCCAAACACTCTTACTACCGGTTTCAAAAGATCATTAATGAATAAAAAACACGATTGAATCAAGATAAAGAAATTCTCTGTTGAGCATAAAATAGACTATGAATGTCTTCTGAAATTTGCTCTGACAGAGTCTGACCTCCTTTTGATTCAGTAACAGGCTTAGACTGATAACTACAGGCCATTTCAACTACCCACGCAAAAACGGGCGAAGATCTTTTCTTCTCTTGGTTACGGTCTTTGATAATACCAGTTGTTAGTTTCGAGCATTCAACATATGTTAACTCTTCCGACACCAATTTACGAAGGAGAGAAGATCTCAGATTCTGACAATAGTTGCTTCTAGTCGTACCACAATGAGTACAGCGGTAACAGTTCTTGGTGAGTGACAATAATTTTCCATTTATTAAGGATACTGTGTCATTATTATAGGCCTAGAATAGATCTCAATCACTTACTTGTCGTAACCTTCTCCAAGTTCCGCATTTATATTGTCGAAATTACATGGGTATCAGTTCCACGATATACCATTTGTCGCACTGTTGGTAGTGGCTATTGACCCGGCCGCCGGGCCTCTAAGCCCCGCTCGCTATTCACCCGGCTGTAGATGGTACCATGGAAGTTGTGCACAGTCCTGGATCTCATATAAATTTACTGTGTAGACCTACGTACGTACGTCAGGCAGGGCAAGCGCATGTGTTCAGTAGGCCGGGCTATTAAAATCTGCAATTGCCTGCGCTGAGGATCATCAGCGGCGATCGACCCCCACACAAACAAACGCAATCGCTATTCTCCCGCGCCATTCATTTCGGCAGCCGGGTCGATAAGCCACACTGTTCGCTATTCACCCGGCGGCCGGGCCGATAAGCCACACTGTTCGCTATTCACCCGGCGGCCGGGCCGATAAGCTCCGCTCGCTATTCACCCGGCGGCCGGGTCAATAGGCCCCACCCGCACTGTTTGTAAGTGTAGGTTGACTTAGCCTAGGCTACGGCTAAGTTAGGCCTTTCCAAAATTGCATATCACACTGACGTACAGTGATAGTACGTAAGCCAGTATTGCAAGCTGGGACTTCTTAATCACGAACAATAAAAACATATTTTGTCCTTCATTCTGTTTAACTACATCGTTCTTTTCCAGTCCTGAGCATGGTTTCTATGTTTTGTTTCTGTAAAAGGGGATTCACATCCCACAAAGTCAAACAGTTTTAGTAGCTTCCTTGTGTAATCCCCTCAACCATTTATCATGTTTTAAGTCTCTTGTCTGAACACATCACTGCAAGTTCTTTGAACAGTGTTGGTTGAAATAAAGTTGAATTGAATTAAATACTCAAGGAATGATGCCATACAGTAAATTATGCCTATAATTTACAGTACTATAAATAATAGTAGGCCTACACTACAGTACAACTTCTGTAGGCAACATCATATGTATTAATACATATTTAAGCAGCACTGTCAAATATATGGTTTAATATGACATAACATCATTAAAGACTCGCGAACAAAGAAATGTCTCATGCCGGTAATCTGACCTAGTTTCGAATGAGGTGTAACAGAAGTGTTAGACACCACCATCCATCCCAGAAAATACACACACAGCTTGCTACCGTCGGTAATTAGACACTAGTGTACAGTCAATACAATCAGCTACGGTCAATACCCACAACACGGTGTACATAGCAGCGATGGACATCTCAGGTCTAGATAAAAAGATAACAAGGTATCTCGTTCATTTCTGTCTGCATTTTGTAGCGACAAGAAGAAAACTTCACTTGCAAGCAACGGAAAGTTAACTTTTTCAGTGCGCGACACGCGGTTTGGGGCGAGTCTTCAATGCCTTTTAACTTTCACCAAAAAATATTAATCGTATCAATTTTCTTCTACCATGAAGGTTTGTCTGTACTTGCCTTGCTGTTGGCTGGTTACCTGGGTCAGCAATACTTACCTCCTCCAAAGCCCAGAATTGTTGGGATCGATCTGGGTACTACTTACTCATGTGTTGCTGTATATCATGCTGTTACAGGAGATATAGAGGTATAGATATATCCAGAAAATTCACTCATTAATATTTAGAAAAGTTTTAAAATAATATTGTCTCTAATTCCATGTCATTAAAAATTCATGAATAAAAAAATGTTGACTGTCTGGATAAATAGCAACCGAGAAAGATGAATATAGCTTTATCTTCTATAAAAATATTGCACTGTCTTTGCACAGTTTGCATTTTATCATAAGATCATTAGAATGACGACTCACAGGGCCTGTTTCTTCATAGTGCTTTTGGAGAAGTGGACAGGGACATTTACATCAGCAGGTTTATACCAGGAATAGTAAAGGGGCTCAGGTTTATGTCAGAAAAAATTAGTGAGATTTAATATTTTTAATTTAATAATATGAAATAAATATTTTCAACAACTTTGTATCCCCCCCTCACCCTCACCTCTCTCTCTTTCTCTCGCTTTGCAAATTGTATCTCCATGCCATCATCCAGTATATCTGCTGACCATGTGGGGTCATGTTCAGTTGAGACCTGGACATCTATGTATGTCTCAACTGTAGAATGCGAGCAAATCTAAGAAATATGTCTGCCTTTTATTTATAAATAGGTCATTCCCGCTGAAAAGGACCACAAAACCATCCCAAGCATGGTAGCATTTACCCCAGAGGGGTACAGAGTGGGGCGTGCAGCTCTCAGTCATGTTGAAGAGATGCCAGAGAGTACCATCTTCGATGCCAAACGGTTCATAGGGAAGACTTTCACCGAAGAGGAGCTCGCTGCAGAAATTGAAAGATACCAGTTTAAGGTATGACAGTGAATGGTATGATCGATTGAATCTACTGTGGTACAGAATTTCATTTAAATTGCATTTAAATTGGCAACAGTATGACTTAAAATACCAGCAACTCGATGTAAATTGGCAACAACTCATGGTAAGTTCTAGACACCTGTAACACCGTCGTATTGCTGCAACTACCTATGACACATCTTTTACAACAATGAAGAAAATTGTTGTTTTGGACATCTGTTTTGTTACTCTTCAAAATCAATACGCTAGTATGCAGAGCGAAGATAGCAAAGTGTAACTCTTCCGATGGCATCATAAAGAGCCTGCTTACAATTTTTATACTGCTTGCTGATGAGGTCATACTTGAAGATTGCTCCTAATTTCATTGTCTTTTGTAGATTTTTGTGAGGAAGGTCAAAGTCAGATATCAAATTGTCCAGATATTCCAGAGATATTCATCTTAGGGACCATTGTTCATGCTCTTTTATATGTGTCAATACCAGTAGGAAATGACTGCTTCATCATCAGTCATTATACCACAATGTTAACCTTCATTCAGTCCTGTTTGACATGTAGCAAGGTTTTTCTATAAAATAAAAAAAACATTTCTGACTGTTCCTTCATTATTCAAGGGAAGATTTTTCAATTTTGTGGAAAGTAGGCCGTGCTTGCATCTCATTCAATACTGTATATACAGGCTGGTCTTACTTTCCACAACAGGAGACAAAGAATAGGACTTAACGGTTGACATTAATATGGACTTAAATGATTCATTCGCTTGAGCAATATGTGTCTGTGACTCTTCGAATAGATTGTCAACCGTGATGGAAAGGCTCTCTTTGAAGTCGGTACAGGACCATCAGAGAAAATAGTTTCACCTGAAGATGTCGGTGCTACGATACTGAAGACACTCAGAAAAGCGTCGGAAGACTTCCTGGAGGTTCCTGTCAATAAAGTAGTAATGGCCGTACCGGCAGAATTCGACATGGATCAGCGAAATGCTACACGCAAAGCTGCAGCCCTGGCAGGTGAGGGAAAAGAAAGCTCTCTTTCCTAAAATAAAAAAAGAAATTAATTATTCCCAGTCCCTCTCATACTTCACACATGAGAAGAGAAATAGTCAATTTCAATATCTAACGATAATGTCACTACGAGTATCATGTTACATGTTATCTCAAACCAGTTGACGTGACTTTCTGATTATTTTCCCTCTAAGTACTGTATCTGACGCTTCCTCTCGCCTGTGATTTGCTCGTCTAACTACCCCAATTTTGAACACGAGATGGAACATTTGTCAGTAGTAATGTTCAGTCTTTCAACCCTTCACATGTAACAAAGCATATTTCGATTTCATTTTAATTTTTTTTTTATTCATGTAGGTACCCTTGAAAACTCAAAAGAGCAGATGAAATCTGTCAGTTTAGACCCCTCTCCCAAGGCCACAGCAACTTGTCCTCCTTTCTGCTGATAAATATTGAGACCATACTAATTACGATCACTCATTTCCCATCACTTTCCCCTTAAGCAGTCGGTGTACCGTGCCGCACACATCTATTCACACTGTTTTCTCGTCTGTAACGACCGACAGGTTTTGAGGTCATGCGGGTCATCAACGAACCTACAGCCGCTGCAATGGCCTACGGTCTTCACAAACGAGACGACGTCGAGAATATCGTGGTGGTGGACTTTGGAGGTGGTACCCTGGATGTATCTCTGTTGAATGTTCAAGGGGGAATGTTCCAGACTTTTGCGATAGCAGGTTCGTGACGCAACTTGGACGTTAGCTAAAAGATTCATGATTTCAGTCGAGATCGAGAGTATCAAGTTTACAGAACGTGCGCAAGTATGGCTGTATCAGGCAGACACATAATGTGTGTCATATTTTCCAAATTTGTAGAAAAGTATTTGTCAGGCAGGGTCCGTGGACTCTACTTATCTACTGCTTCATTAACATTAGAATTAGATAACTTTCATAAACAACTGATCAAACCTCCAAAGTAACTAATTGACCATTTATGAACATACCCCATATCGTCTCAATTGCAATACCTTTCCAACAATGCATAGGTTCCTATTGCCAAAAGTGACTGGATGTTGAGTAATTATTCAAGTTTGTAAATAATTTCCCTTTGATAATGATTCTATGGGCCTTGTAAGATAAGGGTTAAAGTCGAGTTTCCTCTCCCAGAGTATCAAAGACAAACACAGTACAAGCCACTGCACTGAGTGTGCATTTTGTGTGCTGACTCGACAGATCACATTGTAAACACAGCCTACTTGCTTTAGACTATAAACAATGACATTCTCTAAGTGAGGTAGAGAGGGCCACAATGTGTTTGGTGGGCAGAATCTTGTGTTGCCCGTTCTGTCTGCACTGCGTATGGACAGTGTGGAGTCCAGGTACAACAAATCCCAGGAAGGTCCGGGGATTAATTCCTAAGAAGCTCTTGCGAATAAGCACTTTCGTAAGACATTTTCTGGCCTTTCTGGGACCCATTTATTTACAAATAGTTTATGGTAAATTAATAAACTTTTAGCTCAAGTCTTCAAAGGAAAGGCACTTCCTTCCACCCTTAATGGAGGGTACTTTTGCCCAACTTTCCCGTGCTATGAACTCAAGTGAAAGGGCGGTGGGGGGCGGGGGGAGTGCGATCGCCCTCCCATTTCCCACGTGCTGCAGGTGTCCTTGTTTGGAAATGAAAGAATGCAAAAGCTTTGGTAAAAAGAAATTGTAAACAGTATTCAGTTACAAAATGCAGTTTGTTAAGTTGTTCTATCTTCTCTCTGGTTCTATTATGTTAGGTAACAACCATCTGGGTGGACAAGATCTCAACCATAGACTAATGCTGTATCTACAAGATCTCTTGGAAAGAAAGTCGGAGAAGAAGCTGAGACAACCTGACGACATCCAGCGTCTACGTTTAGCCGTGGAAGAAGTCAAGCTAGAACTCACCAGCAACAATAGTACAAGCCTTTCTCTACGTTTACCTTCTTTACAGAAAGAAAACTTTAAGCTTAACATCACCAGGAAAAAATTTGAGGAGCTAAACAAGGACATCTTCACGAAAGTTTTAGAACCGATTCAAATCGTGTTAGACGAGTCGGAGATGGTAGCATCCGACATCGACGAGATCATCCTGGTCGGGGGTTCCACGAGGATCCCAAAAGTCCGAGAGATCGTAGGGAATTTCTTCGGCAAAGTTCCAAACATCGAGGTTGACCCCGAGCTGGCTGTTGCGTATGGTGTGGCGTTGCAGGCTGGTATAATAGGAGGCATGTGGCCATTGAAGGTCAGCGCCATCGAGGTCAACAGTCGTAGACTGCGCAAGATACAAGTCACTTGATGTTTCGATAAGGTTAAGGTAAGGCAATGTGTCGAGTAGAATAGCTGCAGCGGCTTCAAAATCCGCTGCAGGCAGGCTGCGTCCATATCAAACAATAGGGATTACCTCTGAAAACAATAGGGATTACCTCAGAAACAATAGGGATTACCAAAGAAACAATAGGGATTATCTCAGAAACAATAGGGATTACCTCAGAAACAATAGGGATTACCTCAGAGTGCCAGATATTCAGGTGGGTGTCCAGAACTGGCTGTTAAATAAGGTGTTGAGTTACAAGCTGGTATGATCGGAGACACATAGCTGCTGAAGACCAGCGCTATCAAGGTAAACGCAGCCTGGCTACACGATGTTGCAGCCTCCTAAGCATTCTAATTTTGACACAGTGCCTATGGAGATGTGGGGCTATGGTGAACCTTGATCATTAGCTAGAAAAGCAATTTTTGGGCTGCAGTATTTATTGGGACATAAGGCCAATTGAATATTATTGTAACGACATGTATCTTCAATCACTTCACATTTATTAATTAATAATGTAACCATATTTATAGACTAAGTATTAAAGTGCACTATGTTCATAGAGGGGGGGGTATTTATGGCTGGTATGCCGACCGGTGTTCGTAGGGAGAATTATCTTATATATGTAATATCCAATATATCGCTGAATGCCAGCTACCATTGACAAGAATTTGTTACCGTTCACCTTATAAGGCTCAGAATCTAGTAATATGCATTTTATTTTCATGATTTAGTTTAGTTTCCATAGTGGTCGGTATTGACCACTATTTAAAGAAGGAACAAAACTGATTTGGAGCAAAAATTTATGTCTATATTACTGACTCTCCTCATTTTTATTTAAAAAAGGATATATTTACATAACTCCTCCCTTACCTGTCACCTCACAATAACGCACTCTCGCTTTCCTGTGTGTATAGGACTGGGTAACCTTTAACATGTTGTTGTCTCATATAGCATATATGTAAAGAAACTGACAGAGAGAAAACTTAATGATAACATTTAATGTTGTATATTCCCAGACGTGGTATCAAACCTCTATATTTATTCACTATGGAACAAAGAATCTAACATTTATTTATTAACTATTTCTTGTTTGGGTTTTACCAGATAAAAACATTGACTAGGTACCGTATATTTTCAAGTGCGTGGATTGGTTGGAGAAAATATTTGATTGCATGTGAAGTATTTCTTTTTAATGTATCAATAAGAAAGTGCAATAGCTTATATGTTTATTATCTTTGAATATTTGAATACTCATGTTAACGAAAGAAAGAACAACGAAATATCTGGAAGATAGTACAACTTTTATCCTTCTTTCATTGTTATTTATAAAAAGAAAGGAAGACTCGTAGTACGAATAGTATTTGTTAAGAGTACAATTATAATTCTCTTTGATATGAATCCAAGTGAATGCTCTCCCTACATGGCCTATAAGTGATAGTACTTTAGGTGACACTAGTATCTGCAAGATTTCCAAAGTGCCCAGAATAGTAGTTAGTAAAAGTCCATGTGGGTGAGTATGTAAGCTTGCATACAAGCTTGGAATCCGTACAAGCCTGGGATGGGGTGGGGGAAGGGGGAGAGAATACGAGTGGAGAGGGATGCTGCATGGTCCCTACAAGCCTAGGAGGGGGTGGGGAGGGGGTAGGGGGAGAGAGGATACGAATTGGAGAGGAATGCTGCATTGTCCCTACAAGCCTGGGTGGGGGAGAGAGGATATTAATGGAGAGGGATGCTGCATGGTCCCTACAAGCCTGGGTGGGGGAGTGGGGGAGAGGATAGGAATGGAGAGGGGTGCTGCACGGTCCCTACAAGCCTGGAAGGGGGTGGGAGAAGAGAGGATACAAATGGAGAGGGATGCTGCACGGTCAACTTCTGATTTGACCAGCCATGGATATTGCACTGTGCAGTTTTGCTTGGGCTAGCTTATAAATATGGACAAAGATTTTAGTTTAATAAAGAAGTTCATTTTATTTGTACATTTTTCCACTACATAGAGGTTTTGAGATATTCATGATTAAGATTCCACTGGAGAGCGCTGAAGGCAAATTGTTCATCTGTTCCACTCCTTAACATCTCGCATCATGAAAACATCAACTGTCTTCATAGAGTACCCAAGTTTATTCATATATGTTTATGCATATATGTTTAAGCATGTTGATTCATATTATATTTATGCATATCCCAAACTGTTTTACTTGCAGTTTTTCCATTTTTTTTCATACATGATTTTATTCATTTGGAGGAATGTCCAACGTCGTCTCTGTCAGGATGTGCGAAAGTATTAATTGTTTGTTATTTCCCTGACGAACCCAGCAGCCTCCCTCGTAACTTGGGATCCACAAAAGCTGCTCTTGATGTCGTCTGGAAGGAATTGTATTCTGCTTTCAGTTCTGGCTGGTCAAGCTCTGGCTGTGAGGCAGGAAACGCTCTCGGCTCGCGTTCTGCGCAAAAGAAAAATGAGGACAAGAGTTTATTTATATAGTAATACATTGAAAAGGGAAGACAGTGTTTTCATGAGCTAAATGGTTTACATACCAAAGTATGTTGAAAAAACAATTTCTATCATTCTACTTAAAGCCTATAGCTTGTGGCAGGGGATTTTGGGAGAGCAGGGTATTGGATGGACAAAAACAGAAAAGTGATCTAAATTATTAAGCAATAATTCATGAAAGTTTAATATAGTAATTAATTGGGAAAATCACTGAAACACCTACACATATGCATGTAACATCACCTTAATTGTGAGAAGTCCCCCCCCCCCACCCCCAAAGACAGACTTAGGTAGATATTCATCACCCTGCCCTCTCATACAAAACTTAGTGACATGGAAGCAGTAATAAGGGTGTCTTTATCTTAATGCAAAGAAAAAAGACATATTGACATCCATGTAGAACTGATTAACTTAATTCTGTTCACCTGCGAGATGAAGAATTTCCTTTGGCACTCTCCTGGGTTTACTGGTGTATGATGCATTATGGGTCGTCTCAAAATAATGTCCAAACTAAAATAAAAGAAAGGCATTAAAAATAGAAAAATATGTTGAAATATCAAGTCTAAAGACGTAAAAAATATACTTGAACACGTCATTTTAGCACTGACTGCAAGGTTGAATTTGACAAACTAGGGCTAGATGATGAAAATAACTTTTAATGAACCTTACTAACCTACTCACACATTTACAGTCATGTTTGACAGTGATTTTGATTCTGGTGGCCTGACAGTGATGATTGACTTAATTTCTTATGTAGCCTAGTGGGATATACATGTTTCCTTTGTTCTTTATGAGCATTCAGTTCAAGGGCATTTTCTTTTAATTTGAATTAGTAAACTTGGAGCAATGAAATCTTTGGCTAGAAAGGGATTTGAAACTTCTGTCCACTCCATGCCAACTAGAGACAATTCAGCTTTGTATATTGTGTGGAGGCCTTACCTGGAATCACCGGAATTGCACTTTTACAAAACTCAGCTTACTTACAAATTTTCTTTCTCTTTCTCATTAATACTAGTCTTTGGCAACAGAGCCTATGAGTATGACCGTTTCTGTGACCAGACAACTTGAAAATGTGAATGATAAAAGTTCTTGGACTACACCCTCAAATAAAAGGCTACCGAATATGAGATTAATACAAGAGGAGATGATTGTTTGGGAATAGCAATAGGCAAGGCTACGACTGAGTTATGCGTGTAAAACTAACAGGTTACCTAACAAGAAACAGTAACACAAGCAGGCCTAGTCTAGCTTTTAACCATGTAGGTGCGAGTAGCCTAGGCCCAGCTGGTGCTAACCTAACTTGTTAATGTTCGTCCGAGTGTTCCAGCTTTCTCATCTTTAAAATAACCCTGGCTGCTTACCTGAGATGGGAGCCTCGGTGGTACTCGAACTTTTGATATGTCAAACTTTTCTTCGTTCCAGTTTCCTACCAAGGTGACTGGCGAATAACAATCTTCTTTAGTGGTCGTTCGCCAACCATATTGTTGAAATTTTTGCTCATCTGTTGTGTGAGTCCATTCTTCTCCCAAGCCTGACGCCCGTATCATTGACCGAAATGCAACATCATCAGCCATTATCATAAATTTCGATGAAAATTCAGACGAATAACTCTGGAAAAGTGAGACACAACACACGTAGACTACTGAGGTCCCGGGACGTATGATAATGCAGTGGGGTTAGCTAGCTTGCCTAGTATTATGTAAACATATGATTTCCGGGTTCTGGTTGTCATGTCAACAACTATTGAAGAGGGCGCTATAGTACATTAACTAAACATGTTTTCCGAGCTCACAAGCTCTGTCTGTGTTGTTGTATAAACGATACTCGATTTGCTTTTATAATAGGCCTATACTAATGGACCGCCCGGGTCTGCTCCAACCATCTTCGACCCCTCCCAAATTAATGAGGACATAAGATAATAATTTAACAATGCCACATAGTGAGTATTATTTATATGTTCCCATAAACATTGCATCGAAAAGCAAAACTTTCATATATATTGTTCTTAGTGCGATGCATAAGCTTGGAGGAATGAGAAATTGGCGTCGACGACCACTCGATCTCCTTTGTAAATGAAAAATAAGTAAATGAGAATACATGATCAACCCCCCCCCCCCTCATCCCCGTATCTATCTCCCCGCAATTGTGATCGCACAAAACATACTATAACCCAAGCTAAGCCTAAAGACGGGGCAGGGTCTATACAATGCTTTGCTGCAACTAAAGCTCCATGGACGCTTTGCTCCGTGCCATCATGAATGGGAGCATGGAAATCGATACCTTAGTTACCGATCACCGCAACGCCTATTACCACATGTACAATTAGTGTAAACACTGTGCCTTACTGTATACTAAATGGTGCCAGTGCAGTAAGGAATTGACGTCTGCGTAACATCACCTGAAGTACCATTTACTTTCAAATTCATGCAAAATGTTTCCTGAAGAAAATACAGGATTTTTTAAACCTAAGGGAGAAGGAAGCACTAGAATGACTCGACTGATTTTCTCTAAGTTGTGGGTTTAGTACCAATAAGAGGGTGAGTGTCAATCCATTTCTTTGTATATATTTCGACATAGGCCTATAACAAAGTAAGTAGGCCTGCGGTGAAAGTGTTCGCTTAAGTCCTAATGTTTATCAAATTGTGTGCTGGGATAAGGGTGGGGTGGGGGGGG
>KN884743.1:21468-34567 GCA_000934455.1 Apostichopus parvimensis
AGGGGCAAGGGGGAGGGGGGGGGGTGGATTGGCCAGCCGTCGGGCGGGCCGTACCCGTATGCACACAGAACTGGAGGTTGGATCGGCGAGTGAGAGGTGCGGACGAGGAAATGTCTCTTGCTAAGGTTTTCATTTCTGTGGCGATACTTTTGAGTACGAGGTGACGGCTTTGGCAATCAGGTGATGTTTTGGTTCTGCATCTCGCTAAAAACATGGAGGCCGTTTTAGAGAACGTCATGCTCCAAATATTCTGGTGACACACTGGATTGAAACATGGTAAGCTTTCACTGATTGCGGTGATAGGTTGCAGGCTGTGCTTCTTATTATACGTCATTTGTGTGTGTGTTCCCTAAGAGGAATGATAGTGCAGAAATGATTACGAGAGATAAACGGTGAAGGTAAATAACAAAAAGCATGACTATTTCTGGTCGTCTGGTAATGAAAAAAGAAAAGAAACGAAAGAAAGATGAGATTCCTGAAACGGTAACAGCATATGCCAGTAAATTACGAAAAGAAAAAAAAATCATTTCTTCAATATGTATTGCATCATTATCTCATCAATAACGCCGTCGCATCATTTTTGATGCCAACATTACAGTAATTAAATTATCTCTTTACGCGTGACTTACAATCCATGGCTGTTAAATTCATTACAGCAGCGTTTTCGATCGGTTACAGTCGTCTGGCGTGTCATATAAATTACTGACCGTAATATCGAAAGTCTTTGTAGAGTAGCGCCACCTTTTCTGTCGTGGATTAGATGGGGGAAACTTCTCTGAATCACCGCAAGTTGTGTTATCATGGGGGCTTCCATGCATGTCTGAAGATGGATGAACCACTGCCCCTACCCCCTTTTTTATATATTCCCTTCTTGCTCCAGTCGCACCCAATCACTTTCCGTTTCAGTGTATTCTATGTGATTTGACTGTTACATTGTTCAGATTCCGCCACTGAAAGAGACCAATTTATACAAGCTGTATTTGGAGCATTGATTCAAAACCTTGCAGTCAGACAGAAGCAAGGAACACATTGTCCCTAACTTCGGGCATGAGTTAACCTTTTCCTTAGCATATTTTCTGTGAATGGCTTATGAAATAATTCGTGAAAGTGCCTCAGAATACAAAATATACGTGTCCTTCTTGTACTGGTTTAAGTTTTGATTGGTTTTGTCTTGACCGTGGGATTAAATTGACGTCGAAAAAAAATGGTTACAATTTGACTTACAAACACGGCAAATACAAGGTATGTCAGTACAGCTATACATATGTGTAACAAAGTACGCGAATCAATAGGGACACGCGAAGTTACCGTATACACCACCATACAACTCGATAATTATAACAAGTCTTTCCATATTTTGTACTGCAGATCCTCGGTTACAACGTTTACTTTATCATGCATAACAAATGAGGGTGGGGAGAGGGAGGGGGCGGGGCGTATTTGCTAACATGTCAATTCACAACAAATAACATGAATATTGAAGATTCGATATTTATAAATATATCTATAGCTCTGAGTTTTACAGGACAGCCAGCACTACGTGGAATTTTTTTCTACATTTATATTTCTTCATAAACTTTGTGATTTTAATAAAAATTATAAATAATAATTATCCATTCCTCATGTAGTATTGTGACGGAAATACCTTCAAAATACATATTCATTTAATGTAAAGAAAAAACAACATTTCCATGACTAAGTTTTGTGTGACTAAAATGT
This sequence comes from Apostichopus parvimensis, assembly GCA_000934455.1. Classification (NCBI taxonomy): domain Eukaryota; kingdom Metazoa; phylum Echinodermata; class Holothuroidea; order Aspidochirotida; family Stichopodidae; genus Apostichopus; species Apostichopus parvimensis. Next base: position 23,188 of record KN884743.1, read on the forward strand.
AAAGAAATCTTGATTAGTTTTCATTGTAACTTCATATCATATAAGCAGAGCAATGATATGAAGACGAAGAGGGGGGAGGGGTGAGGGTGGGTGAGGGTGGGTGGGGGTGGGGGGTGAGGGGAATACTCAAGTTTTGCTTAAAGGCATAATGGTTCAGGCTAAAGTTTTCATTGCATGCATGCATGCACATAAACACACTGGGAGAGTCAATATTATCCCATCAATGTCTCCGGGCTTATATATAGCGTAAAAATCGACAGATGTTAACATTTTATAGTATGGCTTGCTTATGCTCCAGTTACGGGGAGGCATTCGTCTTTGATTCAGGTACATACTGGATAAGATTTAGCCAGTTAATAAAAATAATCAATATACCTTTCCATGTTTCTGTCGATTTGTTTTTCATATCTAAACTTAAAGAATAAACCTTTGATGTCGGATTTAGTTTATTATCACTATATACTGATTATTATAAAACACCGTAAGGATAAAAGGATTTATTGAATCAGATAATTAGGTGATTACAACATTGATGTGTCACTGTTATTGTCTTATAATAAAACCTTAATATTTAAAAAAAAAATAACTTGGTAAAATTACTGTAATCTGCTCAAAAACATTGTTTCCTTCCGTGTCCTCTCATCATGAGTGACAGAACTTGTTTCTACTCGTGTAAATTATTGATTGTGTGTTTTCCTCTGAAATTCAGCTTTCACACACAAACACACAACGCGCACACACATACATACGCACCCACCCACAGACACACAGAACAAAGAATAAAGTAAGTAAAATTTTCACCTTGCATATACAAGCGACTTGAAATAGAATTTGCTTTAAAATGGATGGCTTTACACTTTCTTTTCATAATTTTTTTTCTTATCTCGAAATGTAATCAAGCAAAATGGGTAGTAATTTTTTTCGTAGAATTTACGGCCAGTTTAATATACTTATAGACTATTTCAAATATTGTCAAATGTGAATTGCAGAGTTGAGTAGAATAAAGCCGCGTTGCTAAAAAAAGAAGAAAAAAGAGTGCGTTATGGTATGATTAACTAATTTAGGATTATAGTCGGCAGTGAATGTCAGTGACAAGTTTGAAAATAGTAAATTAGAGATATTACTTTGGCAAAAGCGTTACATTGAATATGTTTAATATCTAATTTGTCTTGTGCCTCCCCCCACCGCAGAAAAGAAAGAAAGAAACAGGTAATTCCGACTCTTGATTGGTGTCACGGGGTGGGGGGGGGGTGAGACAAGCATGATCGAGCCGTGGAACTAATGGTCTTACAAATTATAAGCAATTACAACGTAGAACGGGACTTTTCAAAATTATTATCAAATTTCGAAAAGTTGGTTTGTGCAACTGCAAAGCAGTTTTAAAGGGATTTCAAGGGTCTCAGTGGAGTCGAAGTTGCGTTTGATTAAAGACAAAACCAATCTGATCAATGTTCATTCGAACATGATCCATCACACACCGCCCCCTCCCCTTCCCCAAACCCCCTCTTTGCATTGTTAAGTATATGTATACGTGTGATCACGCTTAATATCTTCTTGCTTTGAATTTTTGTCGGTAACATGAAAGAAACACAAATGCAGATAATGTACAATGCAGGACCTAAGAATGAGGCTATCATAATTTTGTTTTTTATCTATATAGCTGGCAGTTTTCAGGAAATGTTCCGAAGTGCTTGCAGCTAGGCTATCCACTCGAGAAAGACATGACTTCCCCGTGTGTTCGTTTGATGACGTCAATTCACGAAGATATGCAACTCAAGCCTGAACAAATGTCTCCGGTTTCTTAATATAATGACCCACTCATATAAAGGTTGGTAATGTTCTCTACTGTTCTAAGTTTTCAGAGAAACCTACCGTGTGTTCAAGTGTAACGGATAAGGATAAATTTATAGAAAGTAATAATAAAAAATGGACACTTTCGGTTGAATCATGCATAATAAGCTCATGTAACTATCGAGAAAGAACTTGACTCGAAAAAAAATTAAACAAAGATTTGAGTAAAACCTTGGTAAAATTTACTGAAATCGATATAGATATTTGAGAAGATCAGTTTCTGGACGAGTGAATTGTGACACCAGTCATTCATTTGGTCTTTCTCCCCTAATAAGAGGAGTCACAATACGATTATATACGCTTAGATGTTACTACATCAACGCAAAATATGTGAAATTTGAAGTATTGTTGAATTTTTTTTCCATTTTCATTTTCAAATTTTCGACATTATTAAATATCAAATTATGAAATTAGAAATAATAGTTGGCGATTTTCATGTTTCCTATTTTGTATCTACGTGTAACTAACTAACTAACGTGTAACAACGGTGAATGCGTTGTTTAGAGTACATGCATGGTGTTACAGTGTGATTATCCGCGACACAACCTCTATAGGTTCCTGCCTCAGTCTGTCTGTTGACCCATTCAAAGGTTACTACTATACACGCAGTCTTTATGAAAGAAGTCTTCCATTAATTTGGTAATTCTGGTTTGGATGAAGTAGGCAATGGGGTTTCGAAACATCTTCGCTCGCCATGGCTGCACTTTAGTGGCGATGAATGGAGTAACCTTCATCTCCTGCATATCACAGGATCTGCACAAACTTGGGAGTCATGCGAACCATGTGCTCCTCCCCTGCTCCGTCATCCCTGTTTTCAACGAATGAACACTCACTTTCCTGAGGAGATGACGCCATCCTCAAGTCCGTCTTAAAGGAGATTTAGCATATTTACAAGCTCAATGTCTTCACAAATGCAATAGCTATATGGATTATGACATATCAAGACTATAATTCTGCTTAAAGTCATCTCTTATAATCTGAATTAATACCCAGATTACATAAATAATGAAGCCATCAATATTTGTGACAGTAGGCAGGTATGATGACTGAGACATCCGGGACCAAAAAATAATCAAACGGAAGACAAAGCAAACAGGTTATCGATAACCGATAATCGATAACCGATTAAAAGGCTAAAAGATGTATCCGGTAAGCCGGTTTACAATAAGACGAACTATACAAGCTTGACAGTATAACTTGCACCAGTTTACACTGCTTTTAAAGAGAGAGAGAGAGAGTAATATTTACTTCTTTTGTTTTACTACTTGAGGTAAGTACCCCCTCGCCCCCTCACACTTCCCCCTCTCGTACATGCGGACGCCCACGGGTGATGAAGTGTACTAAAACTGACGTTAAGTGCGGACGGCTCTGGCAAGAAGAATGGATGTGATGATGACACGCTATACCTGGTTATTCTTTGAATGCTCATCTAAAAGAGAAAACATTATATAAACCAATGTTCATCCACGATCATCACATGGATGTGGTCTCCAATGAAACTGTATATTGTCTTCCGAACTCTTGGCAATTACTTATCTGAACTGAAATAAACTAAACTCTATTACAGAAGTTAACTATAATCTAACATGAAACGTAAATGTATATACGACGAATTTGTAGAACCCCCCCCCCCAAAAAAAAAAACACACTGAGGCCTAAGGACTCTTTAATTTTACCTTCATTTGGTGATAAAGAGGACTTTTGTCTTAGTTTTCAAATCGTAATCTGCGTTATCTGCGTATATACGCTACCGTACTTTACTAAACATATAAGTAAACAAACTGACTATCAAGTGTTGTGTCAATTCAATATATATTTTCCGGGGGACCTCTTCTCATCTCTATTTTCTTTTGGTCTGCTGCTTTTTATGGTGTAGGATGTCCTCTCTAAACATCAGAAAAAGACAGGGACGTGTTTTAATTGCCAATGTAAATGTTACAAAGAGAGAAAAAAAGGCGCAACGTTTGAGATCGTATTACGCGCAAATTGATCTCATGGAACTTATCACCCGGTGAATTTGGTCCTTGGATTTTTATTACTAATTGAGAGAATTAAAGTTGACGTTGGGTGAATTGATGTCCTCACATTGACCTTGGTCTTGGGTCAAGAGAGAATTTCGATTCATTAAGGTTTGGTCATTGTATATATATATAGTTTTACCGTATAGATCCTTCTTGTTCAAATTGTCGAAGATTGATTTTAATTGTAATCCAAATAAACATGTAATTGCCTAATCAATCAAATATTTGTGTAACGTATGTGGCTTGATTTGATACGTCAAGTGAACCGTATGGCTCGGACACGGATGTCATATCTGCACATGTCAATTTTCTCGTTTAAAATTAAAGGGATATTTTGGTGGTTGAAATTAATAGCAAAATGTATTTTGGATAATTAGGTCAAAACCACATCTTTAAATAAATATTATATCGCGAAGATGTAATTTATTTTTTTCAAATTTGATGACGTTTTGTAATTGCATCTGGCAACAACAGAGTGAATGATGTCATCAGGGCAAATTGAGTTGAAACTGTCTTTGGATTTATCTTTATAATACTGCAAGCATTCATCCACAGATGAAAAATAATATTTCTACATGAGAAATACATTTTGATTAAATGCTAAATACAGCAAACTTTTAAATATAAAGAAACATTTCAAATGTATCGAGTTTCATGGATAAATGTTTCAAATCAACAAGAAGATCTTAAACAGAGAAAGTCAAGTTTCTGAAGAAATATCTGATTTAGAGGATATAACAAACCGTCCACCTACTGTGATCCAATTCCTGGAGTATGTAGAGGAACGTTTAGAAAGTTGAATGAATCATATCTTGATTTTGGGACAAGATAACGAATTGAAGTCTCCTATACTAACAGTGTTGAACTAATTTACCTTCAATATATTGTCCAGGGTCGGATTAAGCCAGTGCGAGGCCAGTAGCGTTTCAGCTAAGGCACGTTCCATTTTCGTTTTCATCTTTGTGCTTCTGGCAGTTTCAAATATATATATGCGTCTTATATTATGTATCTTATTAATACCACACTCCCATTTATTACTGTGTTAATTATAATAACCCCAACTGAAGGTGATAATAGGCTAAAATCGCTAACCTTAAACACCCAGTCGTTCACAATAGTTGATGGCAGTATAGTACCATAGTCATCGAAGTGTAAAGTCACTAAATCGGAATGGATAGTTTGTAAGCATTTAAGCCCTCGATTATGCTGGGCGCGTAGCATATATTCTACTTTAACTACTAGGTTAATCCGGCACTGTATATGTTAATTATTTAAAAGGGCACATATCACAGGATTTGCACAAACTTGGGAGGCACGCGAACCATGTGCGCCTCCCCGGTTCCGTCATCCGCCCTGTTTTCAACGAATGAACATTCACTTACCTGAGGAGGTGACGTCATCCTCAAGTCCGCCTTAGAGAAGATTTAGCATATTTACAAGCTGCATATCTTGAAAACTGCAATAGCTATATATATTACTGGCATTTAAATGCTTTTATTTTCTTGGACTATATATATGACATATCAAAATTATACTTCTGCTTTAAGTCATTTCTTATAATCTGAATTGATACCAGATTACATAAATAAGGAAGCCATCAATATTTTTCTGCTTTTCCCAAGAATCACACACTATGCTTGACGAATGCTATTTACGAAATCCAGCTTTTTCTCACGTCCAACACCCCCCCCCCCCCAAAAAAAAATTTAGCCCGTGTATGTATAGCAGCGAAATTCGATGGCAGAAAACGCATTCAGGTATTTGAAAACTAATACTGTTCAAAATAATCATGACATCATAGTTTTCTTCTTCTATTTCGAAGCAAAATAGGTGTAAATCTGACGAAAATGGAATATAATTATACAAACCGCACCTATAGCTCTAAGTTATACTACCGTATATCTTTGTAATTAAGATAACTTCTATACTTTCAGACCAAGTATATAATGCTGATATTATTAACCTGCCGTATATATCGTACAAGCGGAACTCTATATCCTATAGTCCTATACAGACGTCTGGTATACACAGACTACAGGTTAATTGGTTATCGCGGTTTATTGCGCATCTGTTGTAATTTGATCAGATCAAAAATAGAAAAGAAACCAGGAGAAAACAATTTTAACGTCATTAATTTTTTCCTGGTGTACACTTTCGTATGTATAGTAAGAAAATTACACCCTATAGTCACTTAACGAACAAATTCCATTGCTTAGTGTTATGAGCGATGATTCTCCTATAGCCCGTCCATCCATGCGCACTCATGTGCTGAGTATATATCTTCCTATATAGTATTTCGCCTGCTTTACATCTACCGCAAAACGTATTAAGTTTCATATTTGCACGGGGACCAGGTGTTGACACGCTCAGTGAAGGAACTTACGTGCGTGTATGCAACACGAGAATGTCTTAAACTTAGAAACTGATGATGTAATTGTCTCTTTTCAAAGAACGTTATTTTGTACATCAGTTTTGTAAGTTCAGTGTTTTGTACGCTTTTGTTGTTGTTGATGTAACACATGAAGAGCTTGCATTACTGACAGATCGAACTATAGTCTGTTTATTTTAAGCGATGTTATATGGGAACTATACTTATTACTTACCGGAACTTATATAGTGACCTTGGGCACGACTCGGTATATTAAACAGAAAGTCACGCTGTAGATGGACGGCTTTGGAATTCGTATATATTTATATACGATAGCACGGGGAAGAAGAAGAAGAAGTATGTGAGATGTCACTTGTTGGCATCCTTAAGTTATTGTCACAGTAAGACAAAAGCACGAGAAAAATTTACTACCAACAAGGCAGCTATAATTTGTGATCAGAAGCCCGCTGGGTTATAAATGAATACGTCACGCCGTGGAGATTAATATACAACGAGCATTTCCTCGTTATCCCGCTCTCTCTTGCGCATCTTTATCAAGGAAACATGGATTTTATTGGTTTTTTCGAGTGGATCTTACTCTTGTTTTTATCATTTCTCTGTTTGTCAAGGTAAGTTCCCCCTTTTTTTTAAATTCTTTTGTATATTTATTTTTCTTCAAAGGAGTTTCGATTTTCAATTGGTCTTTTCTTCTTCTGTTTTCAAAGCTGGATATAAAGTTCTATCAATTATTCAAACTTTTTACCGATGTGATTTAGTTCGGTAAGATGTCTTTTTCGCGTGTAACAATGAATGAATTAATTCCTGGATTAACCAGATTATCGACATTACTTCGACTTAATCCAATTCGAACTAAACTAACGCTGCCGAACTGTACCAGATCTTAAAAGATATATACTAACAAAATGAGTTTCACATCGCAGAACAAAAACCTGACAGAAAGATAATTTTTTCCCCTTCAAAAACGTTTCAATTTGACAACTTCTCTCTATAGAGTAAACCATATTGAACGTGGTCAACACAGTATATGGTATGGTTTTTTCCTTTTGTTGCAATTTAAGTAAAGGAATACATTACAAAACAATTTCACATATTACTTATGTATTACAACTAATGGTCTATTTTAATGAGAGATTGTTTTCTGCACATTACCTTAATTAAAAGATCTATCGAGGTACGTTTTAATTTTAGCACTGTTCTCTCGACATCGGAATATATGGTTATGCTTTTGCGGTGAAGTTTTTGTATTAATTTTTTTATATGAGCCATCCATTTCTTACTAATCGGCTCGTTAATACTGACAGAAGGATAAACAATATTTTTTAATGAAAAATAGTCTTTTTATGTATCATTAAGAAACTCGAACTCGGTAATAAAAAGACCCATCAATATAACGGACACATTCTCCAGTTCGGAGCAACAGTTTATTGATTTTAAGTTTGTCTTCTTTCTTAATTCATCAGCACGTCTATTAAATTGACCAAAACTTTTAGAGTTGTAAATGAAGCTAAATTCCCGCGGGAAAGGTTGATTAATCCTTGATGTCTGAGACATTTGTAATGTTTGTTTATCTGTCTTTGCAATGTCGTCTGTATTTAGAATTTCATCAAAATGTTACTCTTTGGTAGAAATATTGTTTTCTCTGTGGCTGTTTACACATTATTATGCACATTATTTGTAGGCTATGAGTAAATTAACTCACAGCGAATATTATGAACCGTAAAATATTTGAACATGTATTCCCACTTACCAAGCGAAACACAAGTTTTTGGCAAATGTAAGTGGAAATTGATATTAACTACATTAATGGTATATTGTCAATTGGGAGCGTTGTGGTCATCTGGTTAAGGCAATGGCCTGGCGATCTAAGGATTGCAAGTTCGAGTCCTGAAGGTAAATATACGTTGTTTCGTTTGGCAAGTCATTTAATCTCCATTGCCTCTCTTCGTCCAGGTGCATAAATGGCGACTTGCGAGGTAACTTGTAAATATACTTGCATGAGCCGGTATGTGGCTGAACCCTATGGGAAGCCCCAAAGGGGACACGTAGATGTGGTGCGCTGTAGTGCCCCAGGAGGGATTGTTTGAATTGTGCACACTTTGGTGTGTGGGTGTAACAAGTTACCAATGACTAGGGGTGTTGTTGTAAAGTCGTGTGAGAGCGCCTTGGCTTGAACACGACTGCAAACCTTCAACTTATTAATGGTAAACACTCGATGAAAAAGTTGATAATATTTGCAAATCTCGTGGAAAATCGACCAGTTACATAAAAAAGGACTGGCAATTGAAAAAAAAGGTATTTCTCTCGCCAAGGTACTCAGTAGGTAGCATTCCGGTGTCTAGCTTCACCATGTCAATATCCTCCAGCGCTATATGATCAATTGGATAAAGGTAGTAGCATAAGAAACATTGAATCCTAGGATATTATCGGAAATTCTGATCTGAAAAATGAGCGTGATATATGTATACCTGTGGCCTGCTAGAAATCGATACCAAACCTTATAGCTTTGGTTTGACCTTTTGGGTGATATTGCTAAGGTCTGTAATGCAATTGGTGTATTAAGTCCTATCATGGACGTAGCTAGCGGGGGGCAACGGGAGAGATCTCCCCCTCCCCCTCCTTGAGTACCCCGAAAAGTAAAGTTTAAAAATTAAGCCCTCTTTTCAGGTTGAAGGAAGCTATGCGACCCTTTCAATCTTTCTCCGTAAAGTTCGTCTACGTAAAACAATACTTTTATTATTGTTTATTTCCTGCATCGTGGGGGGCATTTTGGGCAAAATTGTTCTTAGTACATAAAGGCGCTCCGTTTAGTTTAATAAAACTCCCTTTGTGAGAACAGCCCCTTTTAAAATTATGCTCCCCATTTCAAATTTCTTGCTATGTCCCTGGGTCCTATATAGTAAAACTTCCTTGATTATAACATAATGATTGAGATTCAATATGCACAAAATGAGTCATTAATAAACTAAAACTTGATTGGGAAGTTACCAAGATATTGCAAAGCAATGTCATTGCTCATCTCTCGCCCCCCATCCCCATCCCCCTTTTTCTCTCCCTACCCCAACCCTTATTGACACCACAACCAAACACGATCAGTAGTTCAAAAAGATGATAGCCATTAACATGCAGGATATTCCCGCTCTTGTATTTTTATTGACTCTTGGTCATCATGTCTCTGTGCTTGTCACGTGACGTATGAACTGAATTCAATAATTCAAATTTGATATATATACCCGGACAGGTTTGGTTGTTTTGCTAAGGTACCCCCTCAGTTGTCAAGGATGAACGCTTGGCCACAGAAGATAAGGGGTGGTGAAGGTCCCCGATGCCCTAGGACGGTTGAGAAAGGTGTAGAGGTCGAGATAGGTGTAGGGGTTGAGGAAGGTGTAGGAGTTGTGGAAGGAATAGGGGTGGGGGTTGGGGTAGGATGTACCCAGCAGACCGAGAAAGAAGAAGAAGAAGGACAAGAAGGGGTGGGGGAGAAGCAACAATGGGCCTACTGTCTTACTGATGGGATAGTATAGTTAGTTTGAACACTTGTGATATCCAAATTTGTTGGATAATGTACCAAATTGTTTCTTAAACCTAATTGCACAAAGGTGACGACCCGCTTGGACATTTAGAGACGGAAATGGACCTCAAAACGAGGGTCAGGCGGAATGGCCAAAACACGAGTGTGCCGGTCTGCTATTAGGGGGAAATGGTGGGAGGGGTGGGTCTATATAAATGTACTTGTTGCTCACCCCACCCCACCCCCTTCCTCCGTATGGGGATACACATCTCAATGGCCCCTTCAACATCGTGGCGAAGAACATGATGAAGTAAAATAAAATGGTCTAGAAAAATAGGATATGAAACAGCACTAGAAACGAAGAAAAAATACACACATACACACACATACACACGCATGCGTGTTGTCTTGTGAATTGTCATGTTATAGCCTCATACCGTTAATGATATTGTCATGCATGCTCATAAAACGTGGTTTTGTGTTAAGTTTGGCGAACCTTGATGTATTTCGATGAGTTGCTCATAATTTATGAACGAATTTTGGGCGCCTCTTAAGAGGAAACGACGCGAATGTAAATGAGAACTGACATCAGAAATATCTTGAAGTTATAAGGCATGCATGCATCTTACGATTCCATGTTACCATTCACAGATATATGGAATATGCTAGGCATATATGTTTATACATATTGAGACATACAATTAACGTTTGTAGGTCTTTGAGCTGTATTCTATATGTTAATGAAGACATGATTTCACGCCGTTTCTCTTGAAAAGGAAATGAAATAAAACAACATAGTGGTGATCCCTTGGTTTATCTTGAGCCTCTGTATAGTACACGGTTGATGCTTGCTTGAATTTGCCAATTTTTTTTTTTAAACCAATAGAAAGGAAGATAAAAGGAGAGAGGAAAAAATATTTTAGAAAATAGTGAAAGGCAGGCTGCCGTTAGTTCGTTATTTTACGAGGTCATAAATCATTCAAGTTTTGTCATTCTGGATAAGTCTATGTCAATAAATTATTACACACTAAGGACTCTGTCATATCATTCTGATGGGACCGAATGATATGAACAGCCTGTCTCGTTCTCTATATAATGGATATGTTTTTATTCAAGCGCAAATGTATCGACAAAGAGCTGCATGGTATATGATATAACGCAGTAAAACTAATCCCCATAAAACCCTCGTCGACTGACTTGCAGGCATGCATATAAGAACATTACAAAAATAAAATAAAATAATGACGCCCATTCGAATCTCCTGTTTATGGTCTCTCTGGATGGAAGTGCAGGAAGTGAACTTGAATGGATAGGTTCAAGAGCATATTTATTTCATACTGATGAAAAAAATACATTCCAAGCAAGATTCTGGTGATATTTTGCATCCAATTCCCTACGAAATCCTTTTAAAGATATTGATATTATGGAAATTGTCACAGTTTGTAATATCAACCGGAAGCAAGCTTGTGTGATATGATAAGTTGTACATTGATTTCATATGCTTTAGTGATTCACTGTATTGGCTTGATCTTGGATTTGATATATGTTTCCCACTCAACGTAAAGTGGATGTGAAATTAGTTAACCAGATTTCAATCAATATGGGTACATA
>KN884744.1:0-12125 GCA_000934455.1 Apostichopus parvimensis
TTCATGGAATAACAAAGCAGATTGATAAATCTGGCTATTAACCTTGTCTATACACACATTGTTCAAATTGCAATGAATGGTTTGTTTGTGAGTACTTATGCACCAATCTCCGCCCCCCCACCCCACTCCCGAATCACTTGTGAGGTATTTGCTGTCAACACAGCTGTTACAAGAGCAACAGAAGACGAGATATCAATCTGCTTTTCCACTTTTTCAAATCGTTTTCATTAGAAAAGATCCACTGTTGAAATTGTATACCAAAAAGCATTTTGCTAACAAATAAATTTCTCCCCCCCCCTTCCCTTGTTCTCTCTCTTCTCCTTCAATCACCCTAAGCACTGAAGATTTGAAACAAATACTTCCCAATTTACCCGTCACACTTTCTGTTCAGATACCAATTGCTAGCTTCAACTCTTTCCTAATTCGCTAAACGTTTCCCATTTTTGTCTCTCTCCCCTTCCCACCCCCACTTCCATCAATCCATAAGCTTGACCCTTCCTCTCAGTTAGATCTACAATTTTACTAGGTGTTGTAATTGAATAATAAAAACAAATAAATGAAAAAATTATCTTTAAATATTCCCCAGGTTTAATAAAATTTTAACATAGCTGTGAAGATAGATGGATTAAATTTCTATTCTGAATAAATTCTTCAAAACCAATTTAAGCTTCAAAACAAAGGGTTAAGGTAACCGGAGAAGATACAGTAGGTGATTAGTCCAACATCCCTCTTGACATTCTTAACCCTGACAAGAATATATTTATTGAACTTTGACATGCAGTAGATTCATAGGAGATAAAGCCATTGAATCATCCTACACTCTACTGAGGGCAAGACTGGTTAAAAGTTTCCAGCTATGACAATGTCCAATGGGTCCTCCACCTCTTTGAAGTTCTTTCCCAGAGCCAATGGCCTCATTAATACTTTCAAAGATATCAGATCTCTCTTTTGCTTTCAAGCTATAAAGTAAAATTAACTGTCTGTTTATTCAATGGAAATAACAATGTGTCATTCAACCTCAGCTTTCCTGTTCAAAATGCACCAGACTTTTGTATCCCTAATACAATAATGGAATAGACCAAATCAAACTGCTGGTTCTCATATTACACAAAGCAATTGAAGGGAATGTAAACCTGTACAATCCCTAGGAGTTCTAAATGCAATGCTAATCATGGAGGCTGCTACAAATAATTCAAGACCGCTACATTATGACATGAGGGGTGTGGGAGAGGATAAAAAACATTGGTCTAAATCCTTAGGTCCTTGATAATAGGTTTCCTGGGAGTAGTCGGACAATGACACATGCTGATATTGAAACAATAGCCTGTACATATGTGATTCAAAGGTGAACTTAGGAGGGACTTCCTATTCTTGCAGTAGGAGATATAATGACAAAGGACTTTTGAACTGAGAGGTTATGAATAAAAAATAAGAGAAAAAGGAGTTAACCACAACCACATGACAGAGTGCAAAGTCCCTGTGGCTAATTTGAGGAGGGAAACCACACTTCAAAGTAGGTAGTACCTCAATTTACCAGGAAAGAAAATTCTTAACCACAGAACACGGTGAGTAATGAAACCCAAACAAACTGAAGTTTTCATCATATCAGGTAGCTTTAGAATACACCTACAAACAGAATGGTACAATCCAATTTGCCTCATGCTGTAAATAATACAGAGTGAGGTTATTACTAGCTATCACTAGACATTGCCAAAGCACAGATGGAATGACATATGATACACCTTAAAAGAAACTCTTAAACTGTCATCCACTTTACTTAAATCCTGGCAAAAAACAGAATTATTGACAAATTATATGAATGTCCCAAAATGAATAAGTTTATTCAAACCCCATTATTTTAGCCTCTACATATAAAGCTACCAGTTCAAGAAAGAGTGTAATCCATGGACAGCCATGTGAACCATGCCCTCAGTCACCCCCTATCTGCATCCAATCCCTACACTTAACATTCTATGTAATAATAACTACTACTGGACCATTGCCCTCCAACTAAAAAACACCAGAGTTCCCTGGCTGTCATTCCATCAATGGCAAGCACACATCCCACCCAACCTGCTAGTAGTATTTGCCATAATCACAAAATGAAAGCAGCAAAAACATATTGTACTGATTACATTCCACTATACAAACAGAGAGTCCCTCCAGAGAGAATATACGCCAGACCAAAATATTGACACAAGAGAGTTAGATGACATTGTGTCCCTTTGTCTCGCTGTTAACAGTAGTTCACTGCCTTCAGTCGGTGGTGAGGGCACGTTCTTTTTTCCGCAGTCTGTTCTACCCTTGCCTCGGCCATAAAAAAAAGGTGTTTGAACTTGGAGAGCTGTCTTTGAACCCTGGAAGCTTAGCGTGACCTGGTGGGGGGTTATCAATTAGGCTAAGTCATTCCCCTAGTTTCATTTTCCTGATGTTAATGACATCTACTTCCACACGAAAGAAAATATTTTACAATGTTTGTAAATGAGTTATAAATTAAAATGTTAGGCTTGTTGGTATTTTTTGGAGTGAACTAGTAAGTGTATGAGGCTATCTAGGTTAATGAACAATGATGATGAGATCATTGCTCGAGCACTACATAGTTTATTTACAGACAATAAAACATGATAAGAAAGGTCATACCTTAAATCTGTACCTAGATTGAACTTCAAAAGTAAGGTACTATTTACACACGATTCAATATATATATTCCCTCTATCTAACGTCCACATCTATGGACATTACAGACAAACAGTATATATTACACAATTAATAGAACACGATACAAAGTGACCAAACCATGACAAATTCTTAACGGTCATCCGATCGTCCAAGACAAACCAAATTTCTGTTTGGACGACTGAAATTGGCTTTGGAGGTTTTCTGGCAGAGGACTAGTTGTTTACATTGATATTCAGATTGTTTGTTCACTAAATATCCTCAAGTAGGCAAAATTAAATTAGTGTACCCCCTCCCCCCCGCCACCATCACAAGCTTCATCACGCTTCATCACTTTGGAGATACTGAAAATAATGCTCTGTCGAAAACCAAAAGGTAAGAACCTGAAGAATCCTTATAAATTTGCCCTGCATATTAAATCTATGTACTCCGTCGCTGTGGTAACGTGTAATAGCTAAATTGGTTATGCAATATTTTCAAATAATTGGATATATCCCTCGATCTAAACATCTATGGGATTACAGACAAATATATGACATACAAGAGAACACAATTTGCAGAGTCAAAGCTAAACCGGAAATTTTGGAGTAACTTGTAATATTTATATCGAGTCATGTAAATAATTTCACATAATTCGATCCCTCTATCTGACTAAAACATCTATGGGATGACAGACAAATATATGATTTGTCATGCAATATTTCTCAAAAAATTGGATAAATCCCTCAATTTAACTTGATTAAACATCTATGGGATTACAGACAAATATATGACATACATGAGAACACAATTTGGAGAGTCTAAGCTAAACCTGAAATTTTGGACTAACTATTTATTTTATATCGAGTCATGTAAATAATTTCACATAATTCGATCCCTCTATCTGACTAAAACATCTATATGGGATTACAGTCTTTTCCTAACTCACAAGTTAGTCATTTTTTTCTTCTCATTCTAAATACAGAATTAACGCTATGTCTGACAACATTGACGTATTGACATACTGTACTGTATTCCATCCATCAAAAGGATTGAGGTTTATGCCTATTTTAATTTCGTCATTCCTGGTATTAGAGATTTTTAGTTGATTAAATTATTACACAGATTATATGATTTTAGGGACCCTATCTGTCTTTTTGAAAGTATGGCCCTATGGCAACAACAACAACAGGCTGCTCCAAAATTCAAAAGTCACAATCCAACTCCATGCTAACATGAAAAACTGTGTCACAATTTCCAAAATATTTCTACCTTTTGGGTAAGCGAAAGCAAACAGTCTGCATTAATTGCAATTCCATAATTGAACTTTCATACACAGTATAAATAAACCTTAAATTTATAACAATCATACTTTTAGAGAAAATTCCATAAACCTTTAATGTATTATTCGGACTAATTAACAAATACAGAGGTTTACTAATGTTATGTACATTTGATTACTTTTGATTCTGTAAGTTATAAAGGGATTCGATATATAGCAAAAATAAGTTGTGTTCCACAAATTTTAAAGTAATAATATGTTTCTACCGTTTTCTTTCAAAACTATTTATCATTTATCACTTAATTTTGGTTGACTAAAGGAAAAGGATGACATGTTCATGGTATCTTATCATGTACTCCATTCAGTGGTCAAAAATGATACCAAACCTCAGCAGGTTCAACCAATCAGACTCATCTTCTTCTCCTTCTTCATCTTCCTCTTCAAACTTTGAGGATGAAAAACCTTACAAAGCTGTTAAAATTATGCTGACATGGCAACGTTTCTAAATATTAAAGCTTGGGCATAGAGTGGATGGGTCCGTCCACACTGTACTCTCTTGCCCCACTTCTTGATCTTCATGATCAGATAATGTGATACTTTTAAACATGCAGTACCGTGAATTATTCTCAATCTACAAAGATCTAAGGGTTTATACAACCGCTCTGCTTATTTATGATTTAATAATATGGATTCATTAAATAATTAAGTTTCAAAGCTTTCGAAAGAAATTTTGATGGCCCTACAACATTGATGTTTTCAATTTTTCATTATTTGTAAAGAGTTTAATTGGTTGAAGTGCATCTAACTGTAACATTCCTAGTGAGCTTCTAGACTGTCCTTAAGGTGTGAACATTATTACAAAATCTTTTCTTTAGCAGTTTGACTACCGTAAGATCGTCATATCATGGCAAATTCGACACCAAATGACAGAAAAACTAGAAAAAGAGAGAAAAATAAATTTTAAAAAACAGGGGATTGAAATGTTGATACGTTATACAGATCAAATCTTCGGTCCATTAGTCCGATTTCAGCAGCGTGGACCAGATTGATTTAGAATAAACGGCAATCTACCTGGTTACGATACTCATTATCTCTTATGGTTGAAGCAGCCTCTGAGATATATCTAATCACGCACTGATTATATAAATGTAACAGAAGCTGCTGGTTCAATGTCCTCCCCACCTCTCACTACATGTACAGCGAAAATAAATTTACTACCAAACAGTGTGAAACCACAATGCTGAAGATTAAAAAAAGAAAAAGGAAAGGGTAGGAAAGGAAAGCAAAGAAGAAATGCCCACAAAGAAATGCAAAGAAACAATGTAACATAGACAGGACAAGGAAGGAAAGAAAAGAGAGAAAAAAAAAACAGAAGAAAACAAGTAGGGCGTGACTCCTAGAGCATTGACCTGACTGTGGATGTTAACGACAGTGAATGACCAAGGACTAGAATGGCTATTCACTCGCCGACCGGTCACCGACTCTTGACACACTAGGAAAGCAGGTTGTTCATCTTTGACGGGGGAAAAAAAAAAACCTGTTCATGCAAATGAGGATAATGAAGTGAGGGATATCATGCCAGGAGTGATCTCACCGATAAGGACGTGTTTTTACACGCTGTACATATACACTAATGATACTGCATAACCGGTGACAGACAACTAAGCTAACGATCATTTGTGGGTTAATTAGAACACGGCAGTTAACGAAGGAGACACAAACCCAACTATCATCTTTACCTCATGACTGTAAAAGGCATTTTTTTTTATCTTGATGGAAACATTTAACTCCCTCAATCGGCGAAGAAAAATCTTGGTCAGGGATTGAGATATATGTCTCAGTTTAAAGGTTGTGTTTTCTAAGTTTGTAAAAGTGTGATGTCATATAGTACCGCTAGAATCTTAAACTTTTTTGTTTACTTTCTCTATGTTTTTGCTTTCAAGGTAGAAACTCAACAGTGTTGATAGTAAAACCAATGCCATCATTAGGCAATTCAATACTTTAGATGGAATATAAAGTTATTTCATAGCAGCTTGGGGATGTTGTTGTTCATTACAATTATCTCTACATCATATAGATGGAGGCGGGTGGTGTGGGTTAGCTTCATTTCCCCCCCCCCCCCCTCCCAGAGGGAAATCGAGATCCTGATCCCTCTTGCCTTAATTCTCAAATGTGAACAAAGCTTTTGAATTAAGGCCCGTGGGTGTTATTGATTATTGTCACTGCTTAGACTTCTTCCATACCCAAAGCTACTTTACTAAACAATATCCCAATGTCATCAGATAAGTTCACAGGATTCAGGTTGGAAGACTAAAAGACTACACAATGATACATGAGGGTGATATAGATTATTGTCACTGCTTTATAGACTTCTTCCATACCCAAAGCTACTTTACTAAACAATATCCCAATGCCTTAAGATAAGTTCACAG
The DNA here is from genome assembly GCA_000934455.1 of Apostichopus parvimensis. Lineage (NCBI taxonomy): Eukaryota > Metazoa > Echinodermata > Holothuroidea > Aspidochirotida > Stichopodidae > Apostichopus > Apostichopus parvimensis. Next base: position 6,370 of record KN884744.1, read on the forward strand.
GATTCAGGTTGGAAGATATAAAAAGACTACACACTGGTACAGAGGGTGATATAGATTATTGTCACTGTTTAGACTTCTTCCATACCCTAAGCTACTTTACTCAACAATATCCTAATGTCATAAGATAAGTTCACAGGATTCAGGTTGGAAGACTAAAAGACTACACAATGGTACAGAGGGTGTTATATATTATTGTCACTGCTTAAACTTCTTCCATACCCAAAGCTACTTTACTAAATAATATCCCAATGTCATGAGATAAGTTCACAGGATCCAGGTTGGAAGACTAAAAGACTACACAATGGTACAGAGGGTGATATAGATTATTGTCACTGCTTAGACTTCTTCCATACCCAAAGCTACTTTACCAAACAATATCCCAATGTCATAAGATAAGTTCACATGATTCAGGTTGGAAGACTAAAAGACTACACAATGTTACAGAGGGTGGTATTGATTATTGTCACTGCTTAAACTTCTTCCATACCCAAAGCTACTTTACTAAATAATATCCCAATGTCATAAGATAAGTTCACAGGATTCAGGTTGGAAGACTAAAATACTACACAATGGTACAGAGGGTGTTATATATTATTGTCACTGCTTAGACTTCTTCCATACCCAAAGCTACTTTACTAAACAATATCCCAATGTCATAAGATAAGTTCACATGATTCAGGTTGGAAAATACTACACAATGGTACAGAGGGTGTTATAGATTATTGTCACTGCTTAGACTTCTTCCATACCCAAAGCTACTTTACTAAACAATATCCCAATGTCATAAGATAAGTTCACATGATTCAGGTTGGAAGACTAAAAGACTACACACTGGTACAGATGGTGGTATTGATTATTGTCACTGCTTAGACTTCTTCCATACCCTAAGCTACTTTACTAAATAATATCCCAATGCCATAAGATAAGTTCACAGGATTCAGGTTGGAAGACTAAATGACTACACAATGTTACAGAGGGTAATATAGATTATTTTCACTGCTTAGACTTCTTCCATACTCAAAGCTACTTTACTAGACAATATCCCAATGTCATAAGATAAGTTCACAGGATTCAGGTTGGAAGACTAAAAAAACTACACAATGGTACAGAGGGTGATATAGATTATTTTCACTGCTTAGACTTCTTCCATACTCAAAGCTACTTTACTAAACAATATCCTGATGTCATATTAGATAAGTTCACATGATTCAATTGGAAGACTAAACGACTACACAATGGTACAGAGAGAGGGTGATATAGATTATTGTCACTGCTTAGACTTCTTCCATATATACCCAAAGCTACTTTACTTAACAATATCCCAATGTCATAAGATGAGTTCACAGGATTCAGGTTGGAAGACCAAAACACTACACAATGGTACATGAGGGTGATATACATTATTGTCACTGCTTAGACTTCTTCCATACCCTAAGCTACTTTACTAAACAATATCCCAAATGTGATAAGATAAGTTCACAGGATTCAGGTTGGAATACTAAAAGACTACACAATGGTACAGAGAATTACCAGCCTCTACTGGTATGGAACATGTACATAATAGCTGAGTAAGAAGTTAACAGTCAGGCAAGAGGCTCTGCTATAGATTGTACAAGCAGTGACATTTATTCTAAAACATTAAACTATAAATTGCTAACGAAAACCTAGATGAGGCTTGCTATAAAGTTAGTATCACCTACAGTACAAGGCAATTTCTTAGTATGTATTATAAACTAACAAATTTCTGATTTGATTAGAGTGATCGTGTTCTTGCCTTCCATGCTTTTGCACTTTGATTTAACATACCATGCAGTTTGGGAGGGGCTGTTTATGTGGCACCTTTAGTTTTCTCTTTCAAGAATTAGTAGTATTTAAAAAGAAGAAAATAGTGTCTAGAAGTATGTTAATAATGTTTCCTCACATTGATTTACTCATCTAATATAGAGGGAACATGTTTTCAACAGCCACACGATTTTCCGGGTAAAACTCCTCAACTTTCCCATCTACCAGCAAATTATTGTAATATTGGTTACTATTTCAATTTGTGTATGATCCTTCAGTCCATGGGAATCCACCATCCAGTGAACAAGGACATCAACTATATCATAATTCAATGACCTATCTAAATATAGATGGGGGCAAGTACTATCAATTGTACGGTCAAATATCTGCACTATTGTTTACTCGACTCCAGGTCAATGAACCAAAATAGTCATCAGAAATCCATGATACTACTAATATACTTCAAAAGCCAAAGAAGATACTAAATGGTCAACAAAAATATGAAAAAAAAAATACATGTCACAAAACGTGCCTTTTTTATTCACACAAACAAGGATTAAATTGAATTCCTTTCCTGGTCGTTGCCTGGCTAAAAGTTACAATTTTAATGTAGTATCCATGGTGATGTATATCCTCAGGATTCAATTGATCCTTCTATGGCAGGCCATTCATATCACTCAAGGGGTCGATCCATAATATATATATGTTTAGTTCAAGCGAAAGAAATTTTGGCAATTATCACACTCTATATTAATATTGCAGTATGTACAGAGACCTGTTATCAAAACAAGCTATGATACAATCCATTCCTACACATCATCAGTTTTAGCTCAGAGTCATAATTTCTAAATTTATCCCTCCAAAAAATTGTCTTTTAAGTCCTCTACTTTTCTTTTGGCAAACAAGAAAGGAAAAAGAGGGAAAAAATGATTCAAAGTAGTCAAATTATTATGATTATTATTATAATTCTTTAACTGCCGTTGAGGTCTATCTGGGTTAAAACCTCTGAGGGTTACTCGAGATGAAGGAGAGAAGGTACTACCACGTAACACAAAAGAATAGACGTATCATCACTTGTAGTCTTGGATGACAGTGCTCTGGGCACCAATGACAAGGAACCCTTGTCAAAGTGGAAACACTCCCCCGGCAGACAAACGCGAAAAAAAAAAAGAAGAAGGAAAAAAAAAAAGACGTAATTTCATTCTGCCAATCAGTGTGATGTCATGTTAATTCCGTGAGTGAGGCGGGTATAAACTCCGTCGAGGAGAATCTATCCCTTCCAAGAAACATGAGATGACACTAATTATTTCCTGCAATATTTAAATAAGAGGCAAAGGCCCGAGCAACGTAGTGAAGAGCTGCGACAGAGCATGCAGCTCGCTCGGGCAAGTCAATGAACTATCCCGGTGAGCATGTGCGCGCCTCGAGGTGCCGACACAAGACCTCTCGTGAGCTGTCTACCGAGGATGCCCCATTAAAATTCATGAGGCTTCCGTCATCTCAGCTTGCACAAGCATATGCATGCAGACATGTACCCCTAGAGGGCTTGGAATGGTAAACTCATACTGAGAGGGTACAGCCGAGATGACGAGGAGGAGGAAGAGAGAGAGTCAACGACAGGTTGTTGTCCCGATTCTCAACTCACTGCAGGAGGGTCATGACTGCTAGGAGATTGTCCCCTTCGTATTATAAAAGGCAAACGACCGTACGGACATAAAAACAGTGGCCATTGTCCGACAAAATACCCAGTCAATGACTTGTAAATCTGCCTATAATGATCTTTGACTCTCGATCATCTCATTGGCATTCTCCCTTTTCTTTTTTCTGCTTCTTCCTTCTTCTTCCTCTCACGACTAAAGGAGGCGAGAAAGAGAAGATTCGCCAGATGACTGGCCGGGCATTGACATCTACTTTTATTCAAACTTGTAGGACTGACACTCAAACTGTGAGGGCTCTGACGGGGTGTTTTCTTTGATTTAAAATTTTAGGGGGGGGGGGAAAGAGAATGTTAAATACTTGGACGAATTAATTGGAAAGTCACAGCTCACGCTCATACACTATAGCTAAAGCGGATTCAATGTCGTGCCGTGCAAGGGCGTTTCGCTCTCGTCAAAAAAACATCGTAACATAATCAAATTAATTCTAATTAAACCGTGCTGTCATTTGTATTTTCCTGTTTTCTTAAAGTTGCACTTACAGAAACTGTCTTACGCATTACTGATCTTTCTCATTACGGAACCCCAAATGGGATATTCCTCGTCCTCCGATGATTTTATTACCGTTTCAATCACACCACCGTGAAAACAGGTGCCACGGCAATATATCTAGCTCAAATTGCTCATTGTTTTAAACTGTCATGAACGGTCTATATTTATAACTGCACAGACTACTTTGTTGTTCAAAAACTGTGTATATTTGGGAAATTGCAAAAGTCATTTGCATATGAATGCTTATTTGTATAAGCTTTACATGTAAAGCTATAATAGACTATAAAGTAAAGAAAAATAGAGTATCGCTTGATTGTGTAACAATTTAAAATGAAGACTGACCTGTTTATTTTAAAATAGATTGTCACAAAGTTTTGAATACCTTGTGAATAGACTTTTCAAAACTGTCAATGTAATGCTGATTTTTTTTTGCAAATCTGTGGCCATTCTTTAGCATTTCTTTTTTTTTGGGGGGGAAGGGTGGGGTGGGGGATTCATTATATTTCCCTTTAAAGGAGGGCTTTGGTCAGAATTTTAGTCTATATGTCATAGTCCAAGAAAGAAAGAAAAGATCTACACATCAAGTATTAGCTGCAACCAAACTGGGGGGGAGAGTGGGGGGGAGATTCATTATATTTTCCTTTAAAGGAGGGCTTTAGTCAGAATTTTAGACTATATATGTCATAGTCCAAGAAAGAAAGAAGAGATCTACATATCAAGTATGAACTGCAACCAAACTGCACTTTACAAGTAATCATGTTTACAGTGTTTTCAGACATTAATATCTGTTGACCTCAAATGACCTTTGACCTCTACCAACCTCAATACGGTTCTTGTATTCACCGAACAGGTTCTACATAACATGTATGAAGTCAAACCAAGATGTGCCTTTTGAGTTATCATTTTTATAATTATAAGGTTTACGGACTTTGGCATCTGTTGACCTCAAATGACCATGGACCTGTACCAATTTCGATAAGGTTCTTGAACTCACCAAGTAGGATTTACAGACCAAGTATGAAGTTCAACCAAGTTGTACTTGTTGGCTTAAAGCGTTTACAAGCAGGAGTCACATACACACATGCCATCATCACCACCAGAGAGATTCCTTTTATCTCTGGCAAGGAATCAAAAACAAGCTTTGTATTAACTAGAGAACACCCTTTAATAACTTTCAGCAACTTTCGTCTTGGCAAATTTGTACACCAAACTTTAACATGTTATTTGAAGCTATAAAAGTTTTATGTTTTCATATCAAGTTTGTGTCCATCTGAGGAACTGACCATATTTGTCTGTATATTAGAATTGATAGTTCAGTCACTTCTATTGAATACCTGCAGCTATTTCAAGGACTATTTTCAAAACTTTATAAGTGGTACAGATTGACTGTATAGACTGAATGGACTTGAATTTTGAATGGTCAGCTACAACATATTTCAAATAGAATTTTGAATATTTTGAATTGAAAAATGTGAGTCATCCTTTAACATTCAAGGTAAATTTAACCTATTGATATAATAATTTTCATTTTCACTATTAACATTTTAAATTTTCTTATCTTTATACACTAAATCAAAGTAATCCTTATATTCAAACTACAATCCATAATTCATGAATAATATCTCCAGCTAGCATTCTTAGATATATGCTCCAGCAACTTTGCATCATGGAGTATATATATATGCATCACTATTGATCAATGCAAAGCATGTCCCAAAAGTCAAAACCTCACAACTTGAAAGATTTGACTTTTATAGAAGAAAAAAA
>KN884744.1:15581-25650 GCA_000934455.1 Apostichopus parvimensis
AGTATTATATAAACAATAGTACAAACAGATAAAAGAAAGATAATAGAAAAAAACAAAAAAACAAGTGTGATCTATATCTTCATATGAGAACTTGAGGCTATCCTTGGATGAACCTATTCAATATAAAGCTCTGTGTTTTTACTGAAATCTTTGGGAGAAAAATTTCCAACTTGAAAGTAGAATTTTTTCCTTTTTTTTAAACTATGGTACAAGGGTTGATTTTAACACAATCTTGACCTCTTGAAGTTGTGAAGTATGTCTAATAGTTAACGATCTCCAAAGGTCAATTAATCATTTGTCCTAGAAACAAGTGCACATCAGATAATGTTGCCTCTGAATCCCTGATACCACCTAAATACTAATAACCTTGATCACAGCACCGTTTCTCAGTCACGTTTTGTTACAAGATCACTAAAGTTACAAGAGGAAAAAAAAAACCCCAAAAAAACCCCAAAAACCCAGAAGGACAGACTTGTCATTGAACTATTGTAAGCAAACAAATGTTGGATATTTCAGTCCCATACAATTTTTAATGTTAAAGAACTATTTTTGATTTTATACTTTGTATTAATTTTTAGAAGAATAATTGCACCCATTTTCACAGGGTGAAAACCTTGTTACTAGGGAGTCTTGTTTATACTAATCTTATACTAATCTTTATACTAATCCCCCCCCCCCCCCTTTCAAGTTCTTATTCTCCCCTAAATCATCCCAAGACATTACATAGTATTAAAATAAAAATTAGTTTACAATACGTTTAGGGAAGGCAAATTGTGTAAGGGTGACCAGAAAGTGCCCTCAAGTTTCAGCATGAGTGACCTTAATTTTTCAGATCTGGCATGTTTTTGGGACAATTCTGATAACCTATCAATAAAGGACACCTGATATCAACTGCACTGGAGTCTTCCGATGGTAAATATAAATGAACTTTACTGTTAGTGTACTAGTAACAACCCTAAGTCAAGTTGTGCCCTACATTTGAGAAGCTGAACCAATCCATTTCTTCTTCCTTGAATTGTTTTGAAATTCTAATGCATAAACAGTACTCACATTGTATTTGTTGACATGAGGATTTACTCATGAGATTAATGTGTTACTTTTGAGACTTTCATTTTGTGTGTCTCTCTCTCTCTCTGTCTGTAAACTTTTCAAAATGTGACACACATTCAGAGATGAACTTGAGCTAACCTCAATAATAGTTAATTACTTTCCGCTTCACTTTTGATGACAAGCTTGCCTGAAATATACTGTCACAAGCTGATATGAGAAGATATATATCAGTCGATTGTCACATTCTGTGACAAATTTGCCCTGTTTACCTGATCATTCCTGTGAGGGATGTAAAAACGAAGAAGAAAAAGAAGAAGAAGCACTATGGGGTATCATCTTAAATTCACACTAAGTATTAAATATATCAGGAACTCATGATTATGAAAGTAGGTTCATATCAATTGAACAATTTGCATATAAACAGATGGAATATGTTGTCAAAGGAAAAAACACTGAGTTTTCAATCACATTTGTAGTGTTTCAATTCTCAATGTGTGTTTGTTGATGAAATTTTGGAGAAAAAAACTTCGGAAGCAGATTCAATATTTCTTATTCTAAATGCACTCTGACTAGGTGGGTTTAATGGACAAAAGCTGTCGTAATCGAAAGAAAGAATTTATTTTCTGTTGCCCTGATGGCGCGAACGATTTACCGTTAAAATCACTGTGATCGCTCATATCAGCATGTTCATTATGTTCATGTTCTTCTACTTGTATCGTCCAGTTTTTTTATCCAGTTTCACAGAGGAAAAGTCTGAAAACACCTGTTTATTCCTTGCAATGGAAGGAAATGACACAATTTCGCAAGCTACATCGGTAAGACCAAAGGAAAGATACTATTCAAGAGAATTGACCTAACAGAGAGATTTGATTGGCGCATGATCTGTTGGGGGGGGGGGCTTGCAAATTTTGAATGAAGTTTGTAAAATCTACGGACTTGTTAAAAAATCTGGCAAATTTTATTCAGCTCAAAATGTTTAACGACAGATAACTCAATAAATATAATGATTATTAATATGAAAATTGCATAGAACGGTGTTATTTCTTTTAGGGCAGAAAGCTGGAAAAGTCGAAGTTAAAATTTGGCAAACACACGTTGAGACTTTAAGCTAAGAAATGAGAACAGGTTTCTGTATTGCCTGCCCTCTCAAAACCTGTGCTAGAAGCGGTGCCTACGATAACACGGTCCATTTTATGGTCAGACAACTTACTATTATTTAAGTTTAATGGCTTAATCAGTTTAGTTTAGTTTAGTGGGGCAAAAAGAGGATCAGGAGGGATGTAAACAGGAAGCTTCAATTGTTAGGGTATATCCAATAGTACCTGCATTAACCATGAACAAAACAATTCACTTCCATTGCACATATATCCTTCACAAACAAGAACATTTCCTATGGATATTTTCATAGCTGTGAAAAGGATGATTTGGTGGGTCAGACCTCTCAAACATGAATATGCATAAATCTCAGCACAGACCAAGTGTGTTTCAGTTCCTTATAATCTGCACAAAATTTAAATAACTACATGTATGTTATCATAAATATTCAGTTTGCACATAAGTAAATTCTCAATGTCTCAAACATGAATATGCATATATGTCTCATCACTTATAATCTGCACAAAAGTCAATCAACCACATGTATGTATTCATAAATATTCAGTTTGCACATTAGAAGTAAATTCTCAATGTCTCAAACATGAATATGCATATGTCTCATCACTTATAATCTGCACAAAAGTCAATCAACCACATGCATGTATGTAATCATAAATATTCAGTTTGCACATAAGAAAATTCCCAATGTCTCAAACATGAATATGCATATGTCTCATCACTTATGAAATGCACAAAAGTCAATCAACCACATGTATGTATTCATAAATATTCAGTTTGCTGTAAGTAATTCTCAATGTCTCAAACATGAATATGCATACATCTCATCACTTATAATCTGCACAAAAGTCAACCAACCACATGTATGTATTCATAAATATACGTTTTGCTGTAAGTAATCTCACTGTTGTTTGTAATAAGCTAGTTGGGAGATGCCTGCCTTGTTCCTGTCTGTAGTGACCTTTCTCATATCAATTCCTTTTCTGTCTTAAATGTATACTAAAAAGTTAGAACATACAAAGACTCAAAAGTCTGACTAAAATCATCCTTTAAAGATAGTCATAACATCATCAAAACCTGCAAAAGTAACTTTACAAATATGGCAAGACTTGAATAAATATTAATTTTAAACTTAATATTCAAGCAAAAATTAGTAGATAGCCTATAAAGGCCTGTATACATCCCAAATGCACTGTTTTTGGTGACCTTTGAACTTTACATAGTTGATAAACTTCTGATGAACCGATTTTTATCTATATGGTGTTTGTTTATTATCCATACTACCTATGAATCATAAATTTAACTATTAGTGACTGTTTCATGTTACTTTGGATAAACTATCTGGATGTCCCATCAAACAAGTAAATTGTCAGAGAAATTTTATGTGGGTAAACTAAAAGCTCCTGTTGGGACTTTTGAAAACTTTATCACTTCCGTGCCTTAGGCATCAAACATGTTAATTTCAAGGAATGTAAGAATTCTTCCATGGATGAAATTCTACTGGGACTTCAAGCGTGGAACCATGTTTCTTTTTGATTAACGCAACATTTTATGACAAGTAGTCGTATGCTATTTTCTTACACCACAACACTTTATTAGTCTCAGTTTGCAATATTTGAAAAATATGCACGCAGTTATAGATAACTGAAATATGAAAAGAGCAAATTAAAATCTGGTCCTAACATCTAGGTCTTTACTTTCAAGCACATGTGTGGTAGAGTTCCGCTCTAATTCTCTCAGGCTACTCTGCTTCAGTCTGACACAATAAATGTCATTTACCTCCTTTCTTATGGCTTCTACCCACCAAAGTGTTACTCCCTATGCTCAATTCAAAAAACCAAAGACACAAGAACGACCAGATCTGCTTTACTTGCTTCCTTCCATACTATTTTGTCCATCTCTAAGGTGCATAATGCAACCACATAACATAAACATTACATCAAAGGCTGCTCTTCCCTACAAGATCAAGAGGCTAACTTGTCAATGTCCTCCTCTGCCTGACAAATTGATTAAATTTGAATCACTGATGTTTCACAACATGATGCAGACATTGCAGCCTGGGAAGGGAACAAACCATCTGATTTATTTTCCCTTTGTTAGGATGGTAATGCAATAAATAGACCCAGTCTAGCATATTCACAGGCAATGGCTAAAGGCACCCTACAGACAATAATGGTACGTTCCTTTTCAATTATTATGTATGTCTGCACCCCTGTCTGGTAATGGACTAAACCACCTACCAGCTTCTGTGTTGAGGAACATGCCTTTTTGTGCTCCTTTTCTATCCTCTGGTCAATCCATGTATGTTAATATTCCAAGATAACAAAACACGGAATGAGTTGATGTTGCACATAAATGTTGTGACTGATAAAGATGAAAACATGAGTGGTAACATTTCAGAACATTGATCGACCAGATGGATCAATGCCAGACGGTGGTGAACATAGTTCAGACTGAGCCATCAGACGCTTGTCATCAACCAGGACAGATGTCTAAATACATCTGCTGAGGTAGCAGGCTGGCCATTGAACAACGTCTATATGGCAGTAGTACTGCTAGCAGTTACAGTGATTGCAATAAGCACTGCTGTTTAGCACAGGCTTTTATAGACAGAGGAATATTCAGCATAGAGGCAATAGGGCCTTGCATGTAAACTTATCAATGCAGCAGGCACTCTCTGCATACTGTACATGCCATGGAGGGGACTCAGTAAGACTGTTATAGTTAGAGCATCCATATGATCATGATAAAAGCTTATTTTCAATATTAGGGATATAAGCTATAAGTAATAATTAATTCAAATATTGAAGTAATGCAAGGTTATTTAGTTCTGTCTGTCTCTCTCTTAGGGTTTACTTGTCACATGTATGATATATATTAATTGCAGATATTTCTTTTTCCATTAATAAACCTGCTACAGTTAAAAAATAAATGAGCCAGACCTTACACTAAATGTTCACAAGACTAACTATACTGTTTGAACAACAATAAAAGGGAGTTCAGTAGAAACAGGGTATATGTTTAGAACTAGGGAGGGGGAGGGGGTGTTTGGGTTTGGGCAAGCAGTCGGACCAAAGTTCAAATGCTGTCTGTGCCTGCACCATGCCGGGTGTTAATATCATTGCTGAGCAAATTATTGTGGGCTGCACATACCTCCCTTACATACCCCCCTCACAACTCCCCCTCCCCTTCCAGCCCTTAAAAATTGTTAAAATTCAGTCCTGATGAGCAATAAATGTTGTACAGGGAAAATGGCTCTTGTAACAGAGCAAATGGTCAATGTCACATGTCATAGTCATTTTAATGTTGTTTACAACAATATTGAAAATCGTTAAAGCAGCATTGCCTCATCTAGAATGCCAACATTAAATAGACAACAGCTGGTTTGAGAGTTAACGGTCGCCATCTCAAAAAACATTTGTGTAAATTGAATCGCCTTGCAGTCCTTTATTCAATGCAGGTCTGGATGTAGGATTAGTCTGTTAAAAACTTCTCTATCAGTACCCAGCATCTCTATGCCACTCCCAAACCCCTACCCTACCCTCCCCTCCCCTCCCCTATCCATAACCCTACCCCTCCCATAACCTTCTCTTCCCCTTTTGCATTATTCAACTGCAATTCCCAATGTCAGTGGCCTAACACAAACCATCAATAAACACAAGAAAGAAAAAACAAAACAATAGTTTTTCTCCAAAAAAATGGAATAAAGTAAATGGTTATAGGATGAAGCAAAAAGTTTGTCTCAACTCCAAACAGAAATGAAAATTAAAAAAAAACGCGCATGGGCTTCCGCTATAACAGACCATCCTTCGATGAGCGACTGTCAAAGATCTTTCACCATGCTTTTATCCGAGAAATTACGATTTATAGTCAATCAACGACGCATAACACAGTTCCAGATAAGAACTATACACATCACTTTCATCAATTATGCAGTGGTTTCATCAAAACTTTTAGGCTCAAACTGTATTAAGGACTTTCTTATTATTTTAAACCAAAAGCAGAGGGTAGGATGTCAAACAGATGGAGTTTGGGCATTTTTCTGTCTCAAACCCCCTCAACTCCCCCCGTCCCCACTCCTTTGTCACACACATTTTTGTCACACCCTTTTGTCACAACTGTTGTTTACTTTGCAATAAAGAAAATGGAAACCCCACAGGAGACTATTCTTGATTTTGTGCAGCAGCAGATGGGTTTCACTTTTCACTTTTTGCCAAAGACCAAAAATGCCAATAACCGAAGAAGGGCCTGTTTTTTTTCTGCAACATTGTTATTACTAATTTTCATTTTTTCCTTTGTCTAATATCTCTCAGGATGTTAAGTTCCCAGTTGCAGGAGGCTTGCCATACAACCAACCTAAGACTTTACTTAATTTAGCGAGCAAAAGTGAATACCCTACATAGAATAGAACACCCCAGCATTTAATTTGATGAGCTTTGCAAACCCCCCACCGTTTTATGACTTTTTGGTGTGTTTGTTTCCCCGTTTTTAATTATATTCTAGCATATTTGAAGCTATCCCGCAGCGTCTGATGTTCTCTTTAACAGAACTTCATGAAACCAGACCCGGATAACAATGCTTTGAAGATCATTAACCCCATTAACGAGGCTGCTTATAACGGAGATCAACGGAGGTGAATGGCCGTAAGAACAGTTTTTAACCTCCTTACGAGGGATGAATATGTCTGCGACCTTCCTTTTTGAAACTAACAGTCAACAACGCGTGGAAGGTCAAAAACCTTACGAATGATCAAGCAAAAAAAGGTTAAAGGAAGGCAGCAAAAGAGAATATGAAAACACGACCGACGAAAAAAATTTCCCCTTTCGTTTCGCAAGGAACGAAAGAGAAACAATTCTTGGAGGTAGCAGCAGCTGAGAGGGTAATATGATGACGGGGACCGAAATAATTCTTGCGATATGAAAACAAAAAAGATCGGCTTACCTCGGAGTTGAAGCTAACAACCTTTCCTTCTGATTCTTGACACTTTTCAATTTCATTCCTCAATATGATTTGATAATGATCCTTAATTCTCTGCTCCCTCTGAACGGCGTCGGACATCCCCGAATCCATCGACACCGTGGTGACTTGTCCGAGCTGCGGAACAGGATTCCATGAAGAAAAAACCAAGAAAAATAATAAAAATATATATCAAATTGAAAACGTATTTGTGCATAAAACACTTGGAATATTAATAAGAAATATAATATTTTCATCCTTTACAAATGTAAGCTATGGTAACATGTACTTTTTATTCATAGTTTCAAGCATAAATTATAATGAAACTGTCAAAAGACAAGTATTTTAATCAGAGGGGGACACAGTTGATTTTTGTTGTTGTTGTTGTTGCCAACATTACATTTTGTAATTAGACATCAATATATGGTAGAGATATATAGTGCAAGTTAAAAAAATTGCTATTTTGTGAAGTTTCTGTCAAATTATTCCCCCAAGGAGGGCTAACCCAAGCAAGTAAGTTTCTGAATAAGAAAATATTAAACACGAAAGTACACGACTGATCATGCCTGACCATCTATATATCTTTCAAACATATGTAGGAGTGGGGGTGGGGGGAGTGTGGCACGTGGGGAGGGAGGAAGGGTAAAGAAGAGCTTTCAGTTACACAACAGTCAATTTCACACCATGTCTTAAATTATTCCCCATAAACCTGCTTTGCATTATTCTACTACTTCTGTGTTTGTCGATATAAAATGTTACATTTCATGAAGAAGCTGGTCTAACTCTACTATGATGACACCACCAACACATTTATGTCTAACGAACCCAGAAAATCTGACGGATCCAATACCGCTTTAAACTCCTTGCTTTAGTTTTAAAGCATGGATTTTTAAACTAAATATGTTCAAGACTTTTGCTTGAAATCTTCATCATTTCTTAAATGAATTAAATCTTCCTTGAAATGACAAGACAATAAAAAAAATAAAAAAAATAAAACATTCTTGCACCTTACATGTTCCCATTATCTTATCTTGTTTTGTATTTTGCATCAGTTCTTTAGTGATCCAAATTGACTTTTGACCTTCACTAGTACACCAAAACAATAAGATCAAAGTAAAAATGAATACATTTTAGTATTTTTCAACCTTCAAAACAGCCATCTATGTATATGTAAATCTGGACCGACTATGTCAATTATCTTATTTTGTTTTGTATTTTGCATCCGTTCTTTAGTGATCCAAACTGACTTTTGAACTTCACTAGTACACCAAAACAATAGGATCATAGTAAAAATGAATACATTTTAGTGTTTTTACCACAATTTTCAGAACAGCAATCTATAAATCTGGACTGACTATGTCAATTAGGAGACAGGCAACAAGACATGTACCAACCATGGAGGGTCATGTGACATGCTCCCTTTCAGAACTCAACTCTTATAGTACCCCTTCAATGTGTATTCTACAATAACAAATATCATGGCTACCACATTCCTTGTGAAACTAAGCGAACAATGGGATTTAGCTAAGTGGTACAATTTTCCAATGTTTACCACAATTTTCAATAACAAACTTGTTATATTGAGTATTTCCTTTCAGATAAGCAAACTGCAGCTGAACTGCACGGTGGCTTATCAGGACGCTACAAAATGTACATAAACACGAGAAGCAGATGACAGGATTCGCTGTTCCTTAGCAACACAAGTCTCCTTGCCGTTTTCACACTTACAAGTAACATGTAACATGATAGGAGTGACTGCTGCCAGCAATCTATAGGTCTCTGACTGTAGATGTTTGAAACTGTGGCCAGGGTCCATGCATTTCTGACACACAGAAAGTAAATTTCAACATCATTATCTTCCAAACCCAAGCAATTATTCTCAATTTTTACCTTTAAGGCACATTACAGTGGCTTTCATTTGTCTATGAAACTCTCTATCACTTCATCCTGACAATAGGATAAACAATATGTTAGCATGTCACATGACCCTACATGGTTGGTACGTTTTCCTACTGTGGAGCGAGACTTCCAGAGCAAACATAAATCCGATGTATGCACCTAGGACGTAGACCGACATGTTTTAATTCACATTGTGTAAATAGGGAACTCTTTTAACTTGTTTTAGCTTTATTTCCCCGTTAAAGGGTGTGAAGACTCATGCACAAAGTAATCTGAACTAGTTTCGACTGAGGTGTAACAGAAGTGTTAGAAACCACCATCGATCCCAGAAAATACACAATCAGCTTGCTACAGTGGTAATTAGACACTAGTGTACAGTCACTACATGCAGCTACGGTCAATACCCATCACACAGTGTGCATAGCAGCGATGGACATATCAGGTCCAGATAAAGATAACAAGGTGTCACATTTCATATCTGTCTGCATTTTGTAGCAATAAGAAAAAAACTTCACTTGCAAGCAACGGAAAGTTAACTTTTTCAGAGCGCGGCACGAGGTTTGGGGCGAGTCTTGAATGCCTTTAAGGCAAGCTGTAGGTCGTGTCCTCTCAGTGTGTTCAACTTATAAGTTGTTTACAAATGACAAACGATTATCTATTCTTGAAAAGAAACTGACAATTACTAATACTATATCAAACCAAAGTGACTTTCTCTTTCAAGATCTCAATATATCTTCATCACTGATGGGCACTAATATTAATATCAAACAGTGTCTCTAGATGGTTGTATCTTCAGTCTCTTATCCAGTCTCTTAACCTGTCTTACCCTCCACTCTCCACTTGTACGTTATTATTGTTTCATGCATTCTCATGGATATATTTCTATTGCGAGCATGCAATTGTCCCATTTTCCGATATAATAAAGCTGTACTTGAACTTGAGCTTTACTAATCACAATGGCATATGAAAACGAAAACAAAGACTTGAAATACTTTTGATTCCACTTTTTTTGATTCCACATATTATAAAATGGAGTCAAGTATCTTGGTTT
>KN884746.1:37856-61656 GCA_000934455.1 Apostichopus parvimensis
CAACCCGGGGTCAGGGGTTAATCGCTAATGTCCATTTGTCCGAGAGTAATGACAAATGAGGTATTTAGTAAAAATCGACAATGACTGAAATTCCATAAGTTGAACAAATTATGGCGGCGCTGTTTCCATTGAGAACAAATAGAATTTCCTAGAGAAAGTCACTACATATGGACTATGGTCATACAGTAGGCATACGATAAATTGGTAATAGTAAGGGAATTCATGTTTTTCAAAGGATAACACTGATGGCAATCTAACTGATTTTGCTCAGCTGACTAGTTCCAACCTTTAACAATGTCATTTCATTGAGGGTTTGATCAAATTCTGCCATAAATAGAGAGAATAATACTTGTACAGATTGGGAGTCAAACTGCCAGAAGCAATGAAAAATGTCCAGAACTCTGCACATGTGCTAAATTCTGCTAGATTGCCGGGTGAAATCATCCACAAAAATGTCTCAGAATATAAAGTTGATGTTTCTTATTTTCACTGTGGGAATTACATGCCATTTTGGCCATAAAAAATGTAGCAGTGAACAATGTATTTTATTATGTTAAAGTATATAGTTATTTAAGATGTCAGTAGCCTAATTACATTCAAACCAAAATAGGCCTGTATCCAGGTTCATGGTAACTTCACCTCTGAAGCAATACAAAACAATACAAGGCCAGTCGCAAAATAATAATAAGTGATTCGATGTAAATCTTTTCAAGAATGAAAATGAATGATATAAAATCTTTTGACAGGTCATTGTGTTATGTGGTTTCTCTCTAAAATGGACCTTTCTCAGCTACTGTTATTATAATTATTATTATTATTATTATTAACCAGCATTTAGAACGATATTCACACCCCAAAGAGTGTGCCATAGTGTGTACAAAGAAATATGCGTTCCTCAAGGGGGTCCTCTATCGGCTCTACTTTTCACTATTTACACGGATGAGATACGCTCAGGTTCCAACTGCAATGTTATTAAGTATGCAGATGATACTGCTGTTTCCTGCAGAATCAGTAAAAGCACACACAGTAAAGATCAAGACGATTATCAGTACTTTATTTCTAGAATTGTTAGCTTGTGTGAGCAGAAAAATCTCATTTTGAATCCAAATAAATCCAAAGAAATCGTGTTTGAAAATATAAATGTTAAGCACAAAGGTTTATTGAATGTTAAAGAACAGAAAACTATAATTCAGGGCTCGTGCGTTGAACGTACCTCTTGCACTATGTACCTAGGAGTGTGCATTGACGATAAGTTAACTTTTAAAAATCATATCTCGAAAATGTTAGCTAAAGTGTATTATATTGTTTTGACATTAGCATTCACTGTCCCATACTTTTCCAGTGATACAATAGAAAGGGTGTTCGCGGCGTCTGTCTTGCCGATCCTAGTATATGCGGTTCCAGTATGGTATCATTTTGTACACGTTAAAGATAAGAGAAGAATAAGAAGTTTTCTTAAATTTTGTTCAAAAATTTTAAGGCTTAATTATGAGAATCTAGTACATAGAGTCAATGAATCTGCTAGGAAAGTATTTATACGACTTGTCAAAAATATTCAAACTTCTAACGAACATCCTCTACATTCCAAGCTCAACTCTCTGTGCAATAAAACAAATTATAATTTGAGAAATCCAAATATCTCGCCATCTTTTAGAATTATACTCTTTAAGAACTTGTTTATTTACAGAGCAGCCCTTTTTGTACAAAACGGCTCCTTAGATCCTTTATTGTAGCTTTTTGATAATGTTTTAGAATTTTTACTCTTTAAGAACTCGTTTTATTTACAGAGCAGCCCCTTTTTGTAAACTGGTAAAGACAGCTTCTTAGATCCTTTGTTGTAGCTTCTTGATAATTTTGATAACTTTTGTAACGCTTTTTATGTTTCACTATTAACTTAGTCTCATAAACTTTTATATGTCTTAACCTGTATTTTGATGTTCTGTATATTGTTATATTTTTATCCTATTTATAAATTTCTCTGTAAATTTATACTGGAATAAAGAAATGAAATGTATACACATATATATACCTACTGTACATATCTGTATACTGTACATCTGTACACATACACCTGTTTACTTAGAAAAAATAAGTCTTCAGAGATTCATTAAACTACAGACAGATGGAGAGGTCCTAATATGCATTGGTAGAGGGTTCCATTCCCTAGCGGTGGCTGTTCTGAAACGATGCTCACCTGCAACACTATTGGAGCATGAAATAGAGAGGCGCGTAGTGTCCCTTGCTGATCTTAGAGTACTGACAGGGGTGTAGAGAGTGATCTTTGTTGCAGTCATACTGCGTCATAAAAACAAGTATTGTTGCTGCAACACAATGCTGTTTTGAAGTTATTTCTGTAGTGAGAAGAATAAACGTTAATTGTCCGTCAATGTTAATGCACTGCTTGGAAACCTCGTTAACAGATTTTTGGAGGTTTCTGAGGGTTTCTAATTAATTATGTATGTCTAAGTCTTAAATTGGCTTTATTCTATGCTGATGAAACAGTTACCCAGCATTGAACTCAGATTGTAATAAAGGTCAAACAGCATGGAGCATATACAGTATCACCAAAAATCCTAACATTCATTGAGCGCTGCTTGCTGAATTTCTTACCTCTGATGTGTCTTTTATTAGTTCCCTTCAAAGTCTAATCTGTAGCTCCTTATTGCAACTCAATTCACAATAAATTGAATATGAAACAGTCACTATAATCTGAAATTAATTTTTCTGGCAGTATATAGTGTTCATATATTGTGTATCATTTTCAAAGGCTCTGATTGATTTGAATACTTGAGTTCCTGTTCCTTCAGAAATGGCAAAACACAGGATCATAGTCTGCCATATTTTCTTTCCACAGATTGTCAAGCGTTTGCAGAAGAAAACCTAGTGGAATCACATCTCCCTTTATACAAAAGCAGCCAAATAAGATGTCTGAAGAAGAGTTTACATTCACACCAGATGGCTGGGTTAGACTATGGGCAAAAGGCTTTATTGGTTTTCATTTCAAGATAGTCCATCCGTAAGTATGAATAATGTTATCAACACAACAATTGATGGCATATCTTGTCAAAAACCCAAGCTAGTGTGTACAGTATATATATTTGTGAATGAACACCATGTCGTGGCAACAAATTGACAAATAATTTCATACCATCGTACGTAGAGACGTTTGATTTCTGATCTACGTCAGAAGTGACTCCTTTGGTATCAAAGCTTAAAGAAGATTTTCACATTGATTTACACAATACCGAAATCACGATTTGGGCATGTTCAGTAACTATTGATAATATAAAAACATGTTTAGACGAAGAAATGTTAGAGTCAGACAAATTCCCTTTTTTCTTCCTTTTTTCGATGCTATTGTTAACCTACATTTGGTGAAAAATCTGGAAAGTGTAAAGATTTATCAGCTTGATTGATTGTAATTTGATTATGAGTTTCGTTTGGTAAGTTATTATATGATATGAACAATCGATTGATTGCACTTGTTTTTTTTTTTGGTTTTTTTGTCCACTGTAGTCTATCCTCAGCCTCTCCCAATTCATGACCCAGCTGGTGCAGGCCTAGAATTTCACAATGTTAGCAGCTAATCGCTAACATTTGCAAGTCCTTAAAAAAATCTACTGGTTTAAAATCTGGCATTTTCTCTGAATCAGTTACTCTGCAGGCTTTTGAGAGCAACCCAATAATAATTGCTGAGACCTACTGTAGCAGTAATACAGGGCTTAAGCGCTCTAGACAGAACTCATAGACCATTGGTTAACCAATGGTCTTAATAATTATTAAACTGACTTATCATCTGTTTATGTTCTTAATATTCACTGGCAGAAAAATACCAACTACCTTTGTCCATTGTCATTGAGCCAGTAAAATAGCCCAAATTTCAAGGACTGTGATGATGTTTCAGATATGGATCATTCCATAATTTTAGGGGGTTACAACTAATGAAAGTATCTGTGTGCATCACTAACTAGTACATGATATAAAATCTGTAAAACATTTTCTTAAAAAGTGTTCTTAAACAGATCACAGCAGATGCCGTGCTTGAGTAAAGCATTGCAAACTAAGTTTAATGCAAGAACATAAATAAACTTGGTCACAACTGTAATAGTTAGCCCTGTGTGACTTTTATGTTGGCCCAGTTCTGTATTTAGAGAGCCTTTCAGTCCTCTGTGGTGGATCTTATACATTGATCCTATTTTTTGTATGCAATACAATATGCAATGAAAACCCCATCACAGAAATGAGCTTTGCCCAGTGACAGAAAGACATGTTGTTGGATTTGAACTGTGTAACAGTACATTAATCTCCAATCGCTCTTTTATAGTTAATAATGTCGCTCGTTGGTTTTGTTTACTGTGTTCAGTGACTGAGCAATGCAATATTTGCTTTCCACTGAAGGTATTTAATAACAGGGTGTGCTGTATATAAAGATCTTTTGTAAATTTGAAGTGTTTTTGCAGAATCCATATCTCTCTGGAAATGTCAATAACTTCGAATTGATTGATTTGATAATAAGTGACCCAAATTTCCCCAATGCTGTACACATAGGAACAAACAAGAACTTAACGTTTGGCTGATGTAGGTAAGATTTGATAATAAGTGACCGAAATGTTCCCCCAATCCTGTACACATTAGGAACAAAAAAAGAACTTAATGTTTGGCTGATGTAGGTAAGATTTGATAATAAGTGACCCAAATGTCCTCCAGTCCTATGCACATAGGAACAAAAAAAGAACAATGTTTGGCTGGTGTAGGTGAGATTTGATAATAAGTGACCCAATGTCCCCCAATCCTATACACATAGGAACAAAAAAGAACTTAACGTTTGGCTGATGTAGGTAAGATTTGATAATAAGTGACCCAAATGTTCCCCAATCCTATACACATAGAAACAAAAGAAAGAACAGCAGGTTTGGCTGATGTAAACAGATATAGTATGTTACTGGAAAGCTTTCCTTTCCTGTGATGAAGAAAACTATTTGCTGTGCTGGAAAACATTTGTGTCTTAGTAATCTGGCATCTTATATATGAATATATATATATCTTATATATATCTTATGAAATGACTTTCTAAATTGAAAAGATTCCAAATTTGAGTTAAAATGTTGAATTGGAAGCTACCCGACGTGTAAGTTTTAATCCAAAAGCCCTTGCGGGTTTCTCCCACATTTGTGGTCGCTTAAGCGTCGTAAAAATAACTGCTGATATTTATTATTATTATTATGATATATTATTATTATTATACCTTCAAGTACATACTATTCCAAGTTTTTCATTCAGAGTCTTGAGTCAAGAGTCCCATCTTTGCATCAGTGATGAGAAAACTAATCAAAGCATCCTTTTGTACACTACACAAAGTTACACAAAGGGAACACTTACTATGTTGCAAGTTTTCCTATATGCTATAACACTTGAATATGACTTTTGCTTTTTTTTTTTATCTCCTCAGAGTGATCAAGGAGTTCCATTCTTGGCTTTTAGACGGTAAAACTAATCAGAGGATCTTCTTACCATTGTGTGGGAAATCTCTAGATATGCTGTGGTAAGATGATTTAAGTGTAAAAATGGTATCTTCTTTTATTAATTCCTCATTACTGATTAAATGCTAACTAAGGGGTGTCTTGGCCCTATCCATGGGATGTCCTTCAAAGGGTATTCTAGTCCTGTCCATAGGATTTCCTTCAAAAGGTATTCTAGTCCTGTCCATAGGAAGTCCCTCAAAGAGTATTCTAGTCCTGTCCATAGGATTTCCTTCAAAGGGTATTCTTTCTAGTCCTATTCATAGGATGTCCTTAAAAGGGTATTCTAGTCCTGTCCATAGGATTCCTTGCAACAGGTATTCTAGTCCTATCCATGGGATGTCCTTCAAAGGATATTCTAGTCCTATCTATAGGATTTCCATCAAAGGGTATTCTAGTCCTGTCAATAGGATGCCCTTCAAAGGGTACTGTAGTCCTGTCCAGTAGGCTGTCCTTGAAAGGGTATTCTGATCCTATCAGTAGGATGTCCTTGAAATGCTATTCTAGTCCTGCCCATAGGATGTCCTTCAAAGGGTATTCTAGTCCTGTCCAATGTGTCTATAAGATTTCCTGCAAAGGGTAATCTAGTCCTGTCCATAGGATTTCCTTGCAAAAGGTATTCTAGTCCTATCCATAGGATTTCCTGCAAAGAGTATTCTAGTCCTGTCAATGGGATGTCCTTCAAAGATTCGGTAGTCCTGTCCTTAGGCTGTCCTTGAAAGGATATTCTGGTCCTATCCATAGGATTTCCTGCAAATAGTATTCTAGTCCTGTCCATAAGAAGTCCTTAAAAGGGGTTTGTAGACTTTCCATAGGGTGTTCTTCCAAGAGGAACAGGAACAGTGGCAGACTAACCCATCGGGCAAATGTGTGGTACCTGAGAGCAGTACCAGGAGGTATGGGGGGGGCGGGGAAGGGGTGTAAAGGGGTACAATGACCTTCTTTTTTTCTTTCTATTCTCTGAGCCAGGTCAGGTTACCCATCTGGAATGTTTCTTATTTCATTGGAACTAATTCCTCTGCAGGTTAGCTAAACAGGGTCACCAGGTCGTAGGTGTGGATTGCGTCGACCAAGCAGCCAAGGAATTTTTTGAAGAAAACAAGATTCAATACACCGTTAATGACATACAAGGAATAGAAGGTGGAAAGCTCTTTAAGGTTTGTGAGTTATATCATTCTTTTCAAACAAATTTTACAATTCAAGTGAACAAGTTGCTGATTATTGGAGATTGAAGTAGTTTCCCTCTAGTTACGATTCAGCAGCAACAATAGAGAATTCTGTAGAATGAAAAGTTTACATTGACTAAAAGTTGAAGAAAGAAGTAAAAGAAAGTTACAATAGAAGAAGTGAAATGTGTATATGGAAAGAATCTGGTAATGAAATTAATTTTATAATTTAATTGGGGGAGTGTGGGGCAGGGGGATGTGGCCATAATGTAAAGTTGGATTTTAAATATCACTCTTTGATATCTTCTTACAGAGTGCCGATGGAAAGATTGAATTTTATGTCTGTGACTTTTTCAAAATTTCCAGGTAAAGTCTGTTTCTTTGTTGATTGCTTGATGTTCAATATTGTATCATCACATGCATTCATTTATTTTGTATATCTAGACATAATACACATATACATGCATATAAATACATACGCACATACGTAGGTAAATACATTCAAAAGTACACACACTTGTACATGACACTAGAAAAGCATTCAAATATTAATTGAAGCTATCGACCTTGTTTCATGAAATCCACCATTTTCTTTTCTTCTTTTCCCCTTTTAAGATAGCCACTTTAACATTACAAGTTTGAACTTAAATACCAAACTTTCGAAACAAAACAGAAATGCACTTAATACCACGGTGTGAAGTTGAAATAACCAGTGTTAGCATAAAATGATTTACAGTGTGGAGATGGAAGTTAATGCTATGTGTTTTTTAAATCAATGTGTAGCCACACAATTTTGAGGCCATTATCATAATTTACTCTTATTTGTGAGCCTCAGTTTAATGCAAAAGGCTCCTTTAGAAAGCTAAGTCCAACTGATAAATTTCCATACAGTGGGAAGTACACAGCTCCCAGATTTTAACATATTGAAAACCTTGTAGACATAATAACTTCAAAATTTGTATAAAGTTCATATTTGACATGGAAGTCAACATTAGTGCAAAACTTTGCTTTCAGCCAATAATCAACACTTTAAAATCTTGTTTGCAGTCTTGTATTTTCATGGATGATAACGTATTAATTGTAGCAATGAATCATGGAGACTAGTGGCTCTTCTGGTTTCGTATTTTCATTATTCCATAGTTTGGCTTTCCAGTAAATAACAAATCTTTAAAGTGATCATAACAAGTTACTATACAATATAGCAGACCCACCAAATCATTACCGTCATCCGTATGGCTCTCAAATTCAAATAAGGATCACTGATCAAACTTCAGCCCCCTCATCACAAACAGTGCTCGTTGTCTGGAAATAAGTTACAGAGTTAGAACCAATCCAGAAAGTACCTTTTTGAAACATTTGAGCAGTTTTATTAGTTTGGTACATGTACATACTATAGACTTTAACTGAATATGCTAGAAATTCAAATAACAGTCACTGATCAAACTTCAGCCCCCTCATCACAAACAGAACTCGTAGTCTGGAAATAAGTTAGAGAGTTAGAGCCATCCAGAAAGTACTTTTTGAAACTTTTGAGCAGTTTTATAAGTTTGGTACATGTACATACTATAGACTTTTACTGAATAAACTAGAAATTGAAATTATTGTCATTGATCAAACACAAACGGTGCTCATTGTCTGGAAATAAGTTAGAGAGTTGGAACCAATCCAGAAAGTACTTTTTGAAACTTTTGAGCAGTTTGATAAGTTTGGTACATGTACATACTATAGACTTTTACTGAATAAACTAGAAATCCAAATAACAGTCACTGATCAAACTTCAGCCCCCTCATCACAAACAGTGCTCGTTGTCTGGAAATAAGTTACAGACTTAGAACCATCCAGAAAGTACTTTTTGAAACTTTTGAGCAGTTTTATAAGTTTGGTATGTATGTAAATACTATAGACTTTTACTGAATATACTAGAAACTCAAATAACAGTCACTGATGAAACTTCAGCCCCCTCATCACAAACAGTGCTTGTTGTCTGGAAATAAGTTAGAGAGTTAGAACCATCCAGAAAGTACCTTTTTGAAACTTTTGAGCAGTTTCATAAGTTTGGTACATGTACATACTACAGACTTTTACTGAATATTTGGAGGAAGGAAAGTTAGGTAGATGTTGTTGACCTCAGTGCATGGCCATCATGCTCTGATCAGAGTTAGATACAGTGGGTCAAAATATTAAAATTTACACATAGTACCAAAATCGGTAGACAACCTGTTAATTATGTCTTATTTTTAAGGTTATCTTTTTCTTTGGGGGGAGGGGGGGGGGGGGTTCTTTTATAGGTGTTAAGGTTTCTATTTTCTGTGTTGGGAGTACTCTATTCGATTAAGCCCAAAAGGGTTTCTTAGTTTACTTCCTTTCACATATTTTACTTATTTGCAGTTATATTGTCTTGTTCACCTTGTATTACTATGTGTTGAAACAAATAAATCATCAATTATGGCTTACTAATTATCATCTCAAAGTCGAAGCTTTCTTACAAATCATTAAGTTCTGATACATTGCTGCTAGTCCAGAAACTTTGGTTGATTTTCGTAGCTTGATTTTCTTAGCTTTAATGCAGCATTTATCCTTGGAAACTAGTAGAAATTGGTTGACAAAGATACTGTAACGTTCATGATTTTCTCAACAGTGATATTATTGGTCAGTTTGATGCTATTTGGGATATCGGAGGTCTCTTTGCCATATCAGGATACGACCAGAAAGATAAGTAAGTATTTTGACGACATTGTGCATGTGTCGCAACATTTAGAAGGCTGGCAAACCTTAATGCCAACAATTTCTATCAAAATAGCAACTAGAACACAACAATCTACATCAGATTTCAATTTTAAGGTAAATATAACTTTGTGCCAATTTTTACGAAAGATCTTTATAGACACAAGATCACTCAAACAGCATCCATCTTAACCATGATTAATTGGTTAATGGTGTGTAATTTGATATAAAATTGTTTTAAAAACCTTGTCCTTACCATAAGTGATGCTACTATGTCAATGGATTTAGGTATTCTAATGTGATATATGTTTAATGTTGCTTGGTTTCATTGCTGTTATCTTGTTGAGTAAACATCCGTTTTACAGTTTTCCATCATTGCTAATGTCTTATGTTAACTTGTACAACATGTTTTTGCCTCATACCTGTTCATTGGTGGAAACTCATACATCCCGTTCTTGGAGTCCATGAGTGGAATCAGACTGTTGAAACTGTTGTGGGCAAGGAATGTGGAGGGGCAGTGGATGGGGGAAGGGGGGATCAGGGAGGAAGAGGCAAGAGAAAGGGCATCTGAGAATCTGTTCATGCATCATCCTGCAAAAAACAAAATATTGTGTATTACAATCTGGTTTTTTTTTCTTCTCCCCAGATATGTTGATCACTTGAAACCTTTGCTGAAGAGTGGGGGTAGAATCCTGCTGGACTTAGCTGAACCAAAACTGAAACCAGGAGAAACAGCACCAGACTGTAAGTTTGATGTGATCATGACATTCACATTGATTAATGCCGTAGGGTCGACCAAAGATGAAACTGCACCCAAGACATATTTAACTTTATATTTGATAATTACTGTGCTGTCTAAATTGCATTTTTTACTGTATCAGAATAGTCAATCTGTTAAAAATTTTATGTCTCTTGTAGAATTCTTGAATGTGCATCCTGCCAATTTGGCAAACGAAAGGAGGAATCAGGCCGGGTACACTTTTGAACTCAATTACAACATATTGTAATAAGCCAGCAAATAACTAAAGTGAATACAAAAATTTTCTTTTTTGTTTTGTTTATGACAGGGGATGAATCATTGTATGAAGCAGATGTAAAGAAAATGTTTGGTGAGAAGATTTCTTCATATTTTAATTGATTTATAAAATTTATAATCCCTATGATGCTAGGAGTAATCACTGCTTTTATGTAGTTTAAGGTATTAATATTCAGGCTGAAAGTCACTGAAGTTGATTTTAGAAAAATTGGAACCAGATATATAGGGGAAAAAACAAGATGTCAAATGGAAGATGGTAGCATAATTAAATTTTATCTTCAGTAACACTGAATAATTTTTACATTAACTAGATGAGCTTGTAACTCAGGAAGGACAGTGCTTCAGCAAAAATAATCTGAACTCACTCATTTCTGAATCGAGAGTCTGAAGCACCCAGTGTTCAGAGTCTGAAGCACCCAGTGTTCAGAGTCTGAAGAGCACCCAGTGTTCAGAGTCTGAAGCACCCATGTTCAGAGTCTGAAGCACCCAGTGTTCAGAGTCTGAAGAGCACCCAGTTTTCAAAGTCTGAAGCAGCCAATGTTCAGAGTCTGAAGCAGCCGGTGTTCAGAGTCTGAAGAGTAGCCAGTGTTCAGTCAAAGACTTTAGTCTGAAACTCTCTTTATAGCAAAGACCATGCCTGAGAAAGAACATTGTATCATAATTAAATTTAGTCATTGTTGATTGGTTGGGCTGTTCTCAAATGCATTATATAATGACACTTGCCATATTCTCACTAGGATATAAAAATTGTTTGTCTGGAAAGGTACGGAAGCTCCTACTTTCACCCTGGAGTGAGACCATTTTTAAGAGGTTTCTCCCGTAGAATCTTCCATAGAGCAAACATTATAAATTGCCTTGGTATCTTTGACTTCATTTGGCATTTTTACATTTTACCATCACACAGCTTGGTGCTCGAGCATCAAATTGGCCCAGACTTATGATTATGCTGATATCAACGAGCATCTCACGAAGGACCCAAGCTCTGGAGATGGAGATGAATGCAGTTTTGAAGCATATGGAAAAGTTTACCATTTAATTGCAAAATAATGTCTGTGACACAATAAAACTTTGTCATATTAGTTTATACAGTAGATGTTAGAGTAAACCATTGCATATTCTGTTAGATGGAAACACTTGAAAAGGTTGTATCTGAGAGGCTTGCTCTTGTCAGAGTTTATACTATTACCATAGGGGGATTGGGAGACTGACTGGAATGTGTAGGCAAGAGTTTCCTTACCACTGACCACAAATTTCCTCATATCGCAACAAAGTTTTTACCTAATGAAACTGACATATGTTGTTATGTATGTGAAGGTGGTGATGATTTACATAAATTTAAGAACAATTTGTTAGTCTAGTCTAGCAGAATATAGGAGGAGGGACAGTCACTCATCAGAGAGGACCCTACAGAATGAAGCTTAGCGCAGAATTTACCTCAATTCCTGTTGCAGTTCTTCAAATAGGTGTCTGTGAAGCATTCTTAAACCTTTCTCAATCACATAACTATTACTATAAAGGTAAAATCATTCCATTCATTCACAACACTCTGCTACAACAAGTTGTTATAAATATTTCATTCACTAAAAATTTCTTCAGACAAAAGATTGTATCTAACACTGGAAACACTAAAAAAAATTTAAAAAAGGGAAAACACTAAATTAAAAGAAATCAGAACCGTAGATGATCCTGTAAATATCATACTCAGTGACAGTCAGAATTACCTCATCAGCAGACTTAGGTTAGTAAAGAGTGAACTACTGTGGATGTACTGTTAAATGTCCATAGCCAGCAACTGTTCTAAATTGTCTTTGGTCAACTAAAGACTTTCTTTCTTTCTTTTCCTTCACAATACTGAAATTTATGCTGCCGTTCCAAGGGTTTCTATACATGGGTTGGGAATTACGGACATTCAAGGGTAAACAACTCACAGATTTGAGGTTGGAAGAGTGGCTTATTATGTCACACCCTTGTAGAACTACCTCAAACCATATCTGGAAAGACAGAAATATCATCTCAGAGTCTTTCAGTCAATACCAGACGGTATAAATCGTAAACTGCTAGTGTGAGTTTGCCCTATTCCAAAGTTGGGTTTGCCTAAGAATTTTAAAATTTGTAGCCAAAGTCAGTATTCTTGACAGGGCATTAATGAGATCAGACCAAATCATGATTTGTTGAAAGTGTATATTAGTGCAGCTTGTGTATGTAGCTGCAAGTACACTATAGTATGGCACGAGTGTGTCGGTAATACAGTATGCTTCATAAGTTATGTTAACGGTTATCCAGTTAACAGTAATTAAATCTGGATGCTTGTTTCAGACCTCCCAGAAAAACCTTTTAAAACAGCTCTTTATTTTCAAAAATACTCTTTAAAAGCTTTACTTGAACCTATGTTTGAACCTATGCTTTTACCAATAATAAAGGGAAAATAAATTAAAATGTTTCATCATATATGTTCAAAATGCTGTAGTAATGCTGTTTGAAGGAACTGTACATTGTTTTCGTAAAATGGTATCATCAGTGACCGATGATACCAACAATTATGGTTTTCAAATATCCATTTTTATAATTATTCTGAAGTTTGGAGCTAAAAGTCTTTCACTGAACAAAACCTTTTTTGTAGGTGGGTCAAATATATCATTTGTTTCACAAGGCCAAATATTTGGCATTGAATTTTAAATTGAATATTAAACTCAAGTATTTAAGACCATGTATTGAAATATTATGCACTGAAATATTCATAAAAAGCCAGTACTACGTACATTAAATCATTACTTCGATTCATCAATCATAAATTTCTTATTTGTTTTTCTTTTAATGTCTGTTTTCTCCTTTCTGGACAAATGCGATGAACAGTAAACTTTACTCCACATCATCTATTTACAGAAGTCTGACAGATGAAGATATGATAGATTCAGAGGCGGTGTTGAGAGCCAGATCGGGTTCTAGGGACAATTACATCATCAAGTCCCCTTAATATATCCTGTATTTTCCAGCTCCCCATCATATCTTCCTGAGGCCCTATATTGACACCTCGCCCCAGGGCTACACAGCACTTCTCTAGACCCCTTCTGGCCTGGATAGGTTATCACAGCCATTATGCTACTATGCTAGTTGATTGCCACTGTGACCAGGTTGTTGGTTACTAGCACTACAAACACTGGAGACATTTCTGATCTTATATACATTGACTTTGAGCTTGTCAATGTCAAATCTGTACCATTCAAAGTAGCTACCTTTCAAAATCACTCTTTCCAGAGAAGAGAGAGGAACCCCACTACTTAGATCCCTCCTCACAACCCCCCCTCCCCACCCCTCCCCCAGGCTGCAACAGGTTGTCTGCTTTTCTTAAGAAAAAATATGCTCAGCTTGTACTATCACTTCAGTTCATACCTCTGTTGTGTCTTCTTAATAATAAGTCCTGTAATCTTGTATTAAATCTTCCACGTGTATGTGAAGTAGAGTAGATTTGAACAATAGTCAGCAATGGTTAGACTGATGCCCTCTGGAACCTGGGAATGACTATTAGATAACTTTGCATTAGTTTTGACACTTTTACGGTGTAAAAAGTGTTTGTTGAGCAATTCCATCATGATAAGACAATAAGATGCTTTATTCCTTAAACAGTGAACTAAAATGGACATCCACAAGTCAAAACATGAGAAGCAAACCAAAAACCAAAAAAACCCAACAAACACAATGATATGTAATATGTCTTTTATCACATTTTATTTAACAAACTCAATTAAGTGTTTTATCTAACAGGTGATTCAATATTATTTTTGCTATATATTTGTTGCTGTTATAAAATGTAGTTACAAATTTTATTCAAAATTTTGTTACAAGTATTCTGTTACACATAATAAGCCATTATAAAGTTAGCATTCTATTCAGCACGGAATTGCTTAGTGTGTTCAACTCATATAAGTAATTTTGTGAATGTGTCAATATCTAAACATATCCTATCAAAGCTAGTTACATATGATCATCGAGCTAACAGAAAAATACACAAACAAACATACAAACTCTCAATTCACTGAGCCAATATATAATTCAGTTTCTTAAAAAAAAAAATTAAAAAAAATTGAATTGATCCATAGAAATTTCCCTCCCCAAACCTTTCCTTTCCTAGAGAATCTCCAATTTTGGATCTTTCGATGATTAAAACGGTAACCCTATATAAAGTAAAATCCATTTATTAAAGATAATAACTTTGAAAATCATTCTTTTGTTTTCAACAAATCAAGTTTAGCAGACAGGTAGAAATATCCAAGAACAATAAATATCAACAAATATTTGGCTTCGATAGAAGATCGATGGTACATGCTAACATGACCGTAATGTTGCCCATGCAATTTCTCCAAGGGGAAGGGTCAGGGGAAGGTAAAAATTATCCCTGCCCTCATTTTTTATCTACAGGTCTACAGGTAGGATAATCATTGCCCAATACAATTCACTTTTTCTGTTACAGATTTATACCTGATGCTTAACATTTTTTTTTTCATTTAGTTCACATGTGATTCGTATGTGACTCCCACCCTATCCTACTCCCTACCCGCTCTCCCCCGCTATTTTTTCCCTTGACCTAATTTCTAAAGTATCTTTCTAACATTAGCTGACAATGTAATGAGTTTACAGGCTTAAGTAATTAAGATTCTATGAGATAGTCACAATATCAAAGATCCACTGGCTGTCTACCAAATAGTGACGTTGATGTATCAATGGTATACATATTCTGATTAACTAAAAAGAAATATGGAAGGTAATAATGTTAATATTCAGATTATCAATTGTAAAGCGAAAATGAGACTTTATGCAGAGCTATACATTACAATCTAGGCCTACAACTTGGCAGAGATTATAATTTTCTAAAAAATATAATGACCATGATTCTCTCCAGGAAGTGAAAGTTTTATGTTTAAGCTTCCAGCCTCTCCCAGCCCCACTTCCTACCTACTCCCCCACATGGGACATCCAGAATATACACTCAGGATTTCACTGTTAAGTTTTGCCTTTAACCTATTAAAGATTACCTTCAGATATGTCATAAGATCGAAGCATCTAGTTTATATTGAAAAATATCATTGAGCAATAATTGCTAAAATTGAAGTGATATCTCAATGTGTTCACTAATTAATAAGTGAAATATCCTTTCCACATTGACTTATGTATATAAATATATATACAGTAACTACAAACATGCACTGATCGACACCCGACTGTCGACCATCAGACGTACGGCGTTGCAGACAGTGAGAGCCGGCTTAAATTTCACCTGGGATACAGAAACGGCTCTCCAAGGAATACTGGCTCCTGATTGGGTGAGTACATAATGACATGCTTACGATAGAATTCGATGATCTCTGAAACAGACGCAAAGGTGTGCCCGGCCATTTGGTATTCGGTGTTGTTGATTACATGGATGATGTAGTGATGTACCTTTTGTCCATACAAGACGCACAGCATCAGACCCCCAGCCTGCACAGAGAGATGACGAAATAATATAATGCTTTTGTTTAATGCATTATTACACCTTGGGAAGAAACTTTTAGGCATAATTTTACCATATTTTAGCCAGAAATGATGGGAAGTAGAGAGACAAACTTATAGTCTTGTTGTCAAATCCATGAATTCTGAGGACGGGTCTACGGAAATGGGTATCCACTCCCCTTTGACGAAATATCCTTTGCTTATCATGATGACTTGAATGCAAATTATAGGTAACTTATTTAATTTTTTTTCTTTCAGGCAAATATCAATATCATCAAATATAATACGTTTAACATTTCAACACATATTTTCATATTGTTATCAAAGGCATGCAAAGATAAAATATTCAAAATTTCCAACAGTTTCTCCATAATTTAAGACAAAACTTAACAATTAGCTATGCAAATGATCTCCATTGTTAGCATAATTTGCTTTCCTTTAAATCCATTTACCAAGCCTAGCCATCAAAGGTCAGAAGAATTAAAAAGCGACAAATTCATGATTTTTACCTAGAATTAATTTTGCCCATTATTCATGTCAATACAATGATCTCACACTTCATATCATCACATATATAGACTTGGGAATAATTAACCAAGTTACATATAAGTTGGTTCATAAACTACATTATCACCTGATTAACTTGGTCATGCTACTATATTTAGAAAGGACAAAGTCAATGATGACAGATTTTCTAATTATATCACATTGCAGGTATCATCACAGGTGCCTGCAAGCAACTGCCATCGACATGGGAACCAAATTCTAATTGACACCCAAAGCGTTCTAAAAATAGAAAACATTCATAGGGGATGAAGGCAATTTTAAATATTAAATTAACCGGACCGTATGTATTACGTGACAACATGTATCCATGAAGATGCTAAGAATAACTCAAAGGATGTATCTAACAGTGTAGGTGTAGTTAAGAAACTGCGGTGTTTGGTTATATCGAATAGAGGAGAAAAGTTTTCAAAATGGGTGATTTTGACATTTTCTGCATGTTATTAACGGAATGACTGAAATGACTTTCTGAAATGACTTTCTAAATTGAAAAGATTCCAAATTTGAGTTAAATATGTTGAATTGGAAGCCACCCGACCTGTAAGTTGTAATCCATAAGCCCTTGCGGGCTTCTCCCACATTTGTGGTCGCTTAAGCGTCGTAAAAATAACTGCTGACTATTATTATTATTATTATTGAGGTCCTTCATATGTCAATAAACCTACAGATTATTAAAGAAACCTTGCCTAGTTTATCCTTTAAAATGTAAAACAACCACAAGATGCATTTTAACATATATACGTACAGAAAAAGTTCTACATATTAGTTCTAATACTTAATGGTGTGCATGGGCACTGTACGTGGAGCAATAAATACTTTTTCCATCAAATTTGCCATAAAAGTGTCTCTCTTTCTCTATCTCCATTTATCTATCTCTATCTCACTCTGTCTACTTCTATCTCTCTGTCACCGAAAAAAAAACATTGATACAGAAACAGGGCCCTTATACTGCACTGAAATCTACTTCCAAATTTCCTATTTCTATTTATAAATAAATATTATGTATATTATAAATGACATTGAACACCTTCTGTAAAAGCATCTGTTAAAAAAGGTTCAGATATTGCAGAGTGAATGACTTTAAATAATAGAGAAACATGTTCTTGGCATCTTGGTGGAAAGTTTGCATAGCATAAGTGCATTGACAAAATGCATTTCATTTCAATTTGCTGTGTGTTTAAAGTACATAATAAATACACCCGTGTTTTTAATATGCAATCACAGCACGTTTTTTTGCTTTACCCTACAAAATGCTCAAAAGCTCAAATATTTTTGTCAATAACCATTTTACTGCCCCCCCCACCCCCCATTATTAAAAGACCTACAGAGTCGTAACTTGTTGTTCTTATACTGTACATACCCTATGAGAGCTATCTCTGACTAGATACTGACATGGGTTTCCTTTTGATATCATCAGGTAGTCACATTCCTGTCTCAAGAGCTTTCCGTAGTACCAGGGTTGGTTAACTGTGTTTGGAATAACAAAGGAATTAATTAAAAACACAGAAAATAGAGACTTTAAAAAAAAGGAAATAAATTAGTATGTACAAGCATCTGAAAGTGATTTCAAAACCCATTAAAAGAACAAATTTAAGGCATTTGAGGAATAAGTTTAATTAAAGAGGATTTAAATTAAGTTATATAGATGAACAAATGACAGCATGTGAGGAAGAAATTTAGCTAGAACGGTAACTAAGCAATTTCAAACAATCAGTAGTTATACTGGTTTTTACCAAAAAAAATTAGTAGGTACAAGCATCTGAAAATGATTTCAAGACCCATCGAAAGAAGAAATTTAGCTAGAATGGTAACTAAGCAATTTCAAACAATCAGCAGTTATACTGGTTTTTACAACAAAAAACGTAACTTTAAAAAAAAAAGTGCTTATCAATTACTGCACAATGCCTTTTTTTTTTATAAATGCCTGCATTTTTAGTGGGCAGACTAAATGATAATACAATTAAAAGTAGAGAAAACAGGTTATGACGTCTGATGGGACGTCTGATTCAAGTTACCCAAACACATTGAAAAAATGAATTATTTTGAATGAATTAAACAGAAAGGAAGCTTACTGTAACTAGGGATCGGTTTCTCTTCCAGTTGGTCCTCTTCACCGTTATCATCCCACCAGGGAGTTTGGCCCTGTGTACTGGGTGACCCAGCTTGGGGACTTCTTTGTAAACATGGCACATCGGGATTTTGGCCTTGTGTACTAAGTGACCCAGCTTGGGGACTTCTTTGTAAACATGGTACATCGGGAGTTTGGCCCTGCCTACTGGGTGACCCAGCTTGGGGACTTCTTTGTAAAGATGGCACATCATCCAGGTACTTATATTTCAGCTCTTTCTCCTTGGGACTCCCTCCCAACGGACTGGAATGCAAGCTGGAATGCACATGCTGACCGAGAGTGACGTGTTCGTGTGTCGTCCTGGGGACCCTTTTCGGCTCCCGCCCGTGGTGGTGTGGCGGACTGTTCTGGGTAGTAGGTTTGAAAGTATCCATCTTGACGATCGGGAACATATCCGCTGAACGGATCTCACCTTTGTCTCCTCCCTTCTGGTTGATTTTCTCTCCTGTGTGAAGGACCGTGATGTTGCTGTTAAATAGGACCAATTGACCTCCGCTACTGTGGGAACGGATGTGCTTATGGTGGAAGCTGCGATGCTCCTCCTTCTCCGGCTGTTTGAAGACGGCATACTCGCCGCAACCCCATCCCTCCGGTACGCTTCGGACACTTCCGTCCGAGTTACGCTTGGGGGGCGGGTCACATTTGAGTCTCTTCTCTTTGGACAGAGAGAGATCCTGTTTCAAGGCTAAACTGAGAAGCTCAATTTCTCTCTTCCTCGTCGCCGCCTCTTCGTCGCAAGACAATTGATATTCTTCGTTAATACTTCCTGTGGTCTCGTCTTCCTCGAACGAGGAGCCAACGTGCTTGGGAAAGAAACCCTCGTTGTAGAGCTGCAAGCAAGGAGGCTTATAGGAGACCGTCTCGTATCCAGTTTGCCGAGGACCATCCAGATCCCGTTTCTTTGGACTGCGAGATAGTATGTCCTCTTTCTGATCGGGAGGGGTCGCCTTATGGTCCTTGATGGGTAGATGCGGGGTGTTTAAGCGAGGTGCTGGCAGAGGTCGGGAGTGATGGTAAGACTCTGCGGTCGTGAAATGTTGCAGATTATGATCCGACGAACTCTTCTCCTAAAAAAAAAAAAAAAAAAAAATACATTAAAACGGAAGAATGTTTTTAATGAAAATGATTAAACCCAAGAACTACCTAAGCAACGAAAACAAAAACGGAACTTTCAATCAAGAAATCAAGTTTTTTTTTAAATATCAGTGACGTAGTAGGATGATAACTTGCAAGTAAAGTTCAAACAACAGGCGGGAATTTATCGACCCAGATAAACTCTTTTCTGCAGAACTTGTCAATTTTTTGAAATCAGTCATTAAACACGACAGTTGTACTATATGATTCGGTGATCACCGTGGCCGGATGTGACCCTGGGCTCCTAGCAACCAAAAGGGAAATACATGCAAAACTGTTGCCAAAAAAGTTCAGATCTTTGTTTTGGCAACTCATCCAAGTGCTGTCAGTTTACGTTGGCACGGATGTCATCGACAGGACACGGGTACAAGATCAGGAAGGCCACCTCATAGGGTCACTGATGACATCAATTTACTCTCTTGGAAATCCCAACAGAAAAACCATCAACTTCATTGATCTGTGGCATAATTGTCGGGAATTTTGTAGAAATGGTGGACTCACAGTAGCATGCAAAGGGTGTATAACCAATGTATAAAACTTACTTGCTGAGGGCCAACAAATGTCTCACTTTGTATATATGATTAAGAATGGAAGCAATGGTAAAATATTCATCTTTTGAAGTTGTTAGAAGGGCTTCCAGGAGTGCCCTGGGAACAGCGGTGGGGGAGTTGGGGGTGGGGATTGGAGGGTGGAGAGACAGGCAGGCACGTGGAGTGCCGCTGGTCAATCCATCATTTCAATCTGCTCAGTGTATATAGTCCATCTGATCATACGAGTGAATCAAGGCTCCAGATTCTCTGTGTTCTTTTGCATTGTTTAATGCTACTGTATGTCACCTGGTCAATCTTATCCAATCCACTGTTAGATATTTAAATGACCGCATGGAACGGAAAACATGAAAGTAGGCCATTTGCTGTCAACCAATGGAATGTACGCACCAAGGAAGAGTTAGTTTGAACTTTCAAACCCACATATTTGCAAGGAATGTTGGACAGGAGCTAAAATATCAATATGTTCTCTCAGAAATGTTATATTTTGACATTCTCTCTGAATGACATGATGTAAATTTCACAGATATGATTTTCTCTGGATGAAAATCTCCTTGAGACCATTTTTTTTGTCTATTTAGCTACTATTTTTGTTAAATGACTGTATGCATGTACTGTAGGTGTTAATGTCATTTACCTTCTTCTTTTAAAGGCTGTCATAAATGATTCAGGAGTCATCAAGAATCAACTTTTTCCTGTAAAAATTTGCCAATGGATTGCATAAATACAACCGAAAAGTCTGCTCAGTGGACTAACCTGCCAATAGTATTTTTTTAATAATATTGGTCATATAGTTAATTTGAAAAACTGAAAATCATTTAAGTAATAAACTTCTGACTTCAATTAGACAAAACCCGACAAAACCCAAGGAAACGATAATTCTTAGTGAGTCCAAGATATATCTTGCAAGAATTAACATGATCAAGCAGATCACCAACCGTGTAATTAAAATGCATGAATTGCAAGGGGATGTATGATCATTCTAAATATATCTAACCCATATAGACTGACTTCCCAGAAAAAATTTAGGTCAAGTGGTGTATTCTGAATCATATTTACACTATAAATTACAACTTCATTCATATAGCTCTAAATGCAAGTTTATTCTAATAAATACCTTGGGCGAGCCTGTGAGGTTGAAAAAAGCGGCTTGTAACCATGTAGTTGTGGCCTAATTCTTTCCTGACAGGATGCAAAGTAACCCCTAGTTCGCCCATTTTATCCCTGATTGATGTGGGAGTTGTGGGCCCCATGTCCCCTGCCCCACCCCCTTGGGCGTACCACAGTGGCATTACTTTCATCTGTCTTATTACATTGACTGCATATAATGAGTACAAACCTCTAGGTTGACGTTTTCATAGTTATGACCGTCTTGCCGTTGTTGAAAGACTACGTTCACGTAGGTCTCTGCTTCGACCTCTGACCCTCTGCTATCCTCCTCCTGCACTCGTGACTCGCAGAGGATGGTCTCTGGGGTTTGATCGGTAGAGTCCAGGCTCTCGGAACAGCTATTCGAGGGGCTAGGGTGGTTCTTGTTGTACCTTGGAAGTGGCACCGGTTTCTTTATCTGCTGATTCTTTGCCTCCTGTTTGGCTTCCTTCGACTTTGATGAACTGCCACCAAATTTACCAAATTTCATCGTCGGAAAAATCTGCAGGAATTTTGTCCTCTGTTTCGTCTCGCTCACGACCGGGGAACAGACGTCTTTCTTTTCCACCTTCATCTTCTTCTGGTCTATCGAATTCTGCTTCGAGAGTTTACGTCTAGTCATGGCCTTTTCCAACTCGGTGTTTCTCATGCTACCTGGGATAGGGGGTGGGTTCCTCAGGGAGGTCGGAACGGTTTCTTGGTGACTAGGAACACTTCCAGAGGCACCTACCGACCCACCCTCATGACTATTGGAAGAATAGCCCAGGTCACTGCTACTGTCCCCGCTCTCCCCAGAGGACTTGCGGCGGACTTTCTTCTGCATAGCCTG
Organism: Apostichopus parvimensis; assembly: GCA_000934455.1. Lineage (NCBI taxonomy): Eukaryota > Metazoa > Echinodermata > Holothuroidea > Aspidochirotida > Stichopodidae > Apostichopus > Apostichopus parvimensis. The sequence continues at coordinate 60,141 of KN884746.1, forward strand.
CACCGCTTGCAAGATGTCCTGCGTCGCGCCAAGATCCGAGACATGTCGGCCCGTTCTGAAAAACTTCTTCATTTTCCTCGTCGGCGTATCCTGCTTGCCTCTTTCGACTCTTTCAGCAGCCATTTTCTCCTGGGTTTCCTCATTCTTAGGGACTTCTACCATAAACACGTCGTCGTGCCATGGTGCTTCGGCAGAAGGGAGGGTTCTGGTCTTATAGTTCTCGTTACTGTTACATTCTTCAATTTGCTCGCATCTTTCTGAGGAGGAGATTTTCTTGCCTCTCGGTGCTTGGGGAGATGAATGGGATCTACGTCTTCTCGGTGGGGTAGCTGTCCCAGAGTGTTTCTTGAAAGGGGTAAGAAGAGAACATTTTTGTTCAAATGAATGTTCAATGTTCAATCAGTATCTAAATTAGTTTTGAAAAAAGAAAATTGCAAAATGCAAATCATGCAATAAAATAAGATGATATTTCTGGAAAATTACTGTTTTCATCTTTTTTTGTTTTCTCTTTTCCTTCTTTCCGTTTCTTGTTTCTTAAATAATAATATAATTTAGTGTTATTTGCCATATTTTCCGATTTTATTATTTTTTTTCCTAAAAGCTACAGTTTATCTAATTCTTTATTGTGATTTTTCAATGTATATTTATCCCTTCAAAATTAAAATAAACTATATTAGACACCTCAAACCCTCCTCCATTAGTCGTCTTGTCATCATCTAAAAGAAGATCTATGGTTCGCTCCATTATTTTAGTACGATGCATCTGATTAAGTAACTAGTTCGATAACGCCATGCTTCAAGATCATGGGAGCGAGACATCATGAAACTCAACATATTAAATCCAACAGAAAACAATTCATTCCTTACAAGGCTTCACTAATTAGTTACTTCCTTTCAACTCAATAGTAAAATCCTGTTCCAATTACACCAACTGCGGGCTCTCCGCGTGACCTTAATAGGTCGACGTAAATGACACAGTCGCACCTCGCCGTCCAATCTAGGAGAGGTCACTTTGTGTCAAGAAAACTTGAATAAATTTATTCTGGGTGAGTGAGTTGGGTGATCAGATATATGACACTGAATGAGACTCGCAAGTCACAAGTTTTGGTCCTTCTAAAAATCTCCTTTTCGGCATTTTTATTAACTCTTTGTTTACTGGGAGATAGGTGACACTTGGGCAGTTGTACAGATGTAACACTCTGGTCATGTCTTTCATCAAAATAATTTGTATCTACACCGATCTGCCTTACAATATCCCCAAATATCTTCCATGTAATATAAATCAGACTTGTTTCATAGTTGGTGATACATTTGTAAGCAGAAGACTTGTCAATTAAAATTTATGGATTTTTATGGCCCCATACAGCAGTCAAACACAATTACAGACAGAAGTGCTTGCAAATCGTTCATCATAAAAAAAGGTTTTGATTTTATGAAACTTGTCAAACAAATTTCCTAAAATGTCACATGTGATCTATTGATACTCTCAGGAACAAGTCAGATACAACAAGATGAAA
>KN884747.1:31076-54203 GCA_000934455.1 Apostichopus parvimensis
CTTCTTGAATTTTGACTATTCACAAATCTTGACAATAAATCAGTTGTATACTTGTTTTGTTGTATTGTTTTTTGTATTCGCTGGCTATTATACCCAGTGAAACTTCCTGACCCAGAGAAAGATTATATTTTACAGTGGAGATTTTCAAAACAATTGTTTGACTTTTATTTTTAATTTGCGTCCTTGTTTTCGTGTCCTCAGCGGCACTACAAATGATGCGGTAAGTTTATTGGTATAAGGAGGTCCATATGATTAGGTGGTGGGGTCGCGTACTATTGTCAGGTGGCATAACGTCATCGTTTTTTGTCTGTGAATGTGTATAGGTATGCTTATTAGAAAGTGTGTTGCGAACTCCTGATTCAAAAGGCGGATGGGTGAACTTCAAGCTTGTTCAGTGTGTGCCTTGGCATAGGTTCAAAGGTTAGAGGTTAATTAACAAAAAAGAAGCATTTTGGTCATTACACACATATCAAAATTACAATATGGCCCAAACCCTCAATCCCATGAAGGATATCAAGTCGTTGACCCATTAATATATGTAAAACACAAAAGGTCACATGATTAAAGGAGTTCAAAGACCTCTTAAGTTGCTAAGTCCTCTTAAACCTTAATGCCCATAGACATCAAACTCGGTGGGCCGGAGTGCCTAGACATATGGAAAGTAGAGCCTCCGTGATATATGACGTCATATATGAGGGGGGAAACAGCTTTTTGGTCCATACATATAGGATACCAAATTTGAAAACAACATTGCATTAATTCATGTACAAATCAAAGGTCAAATAGTCGATTGAGGTGGTAGGGGGTTCTTTGGCAATGTTTTTTGCAGTTGTTGGCAGGTTCGGGCGGTGTTACTTTTTTCTGATGGCGATATTTGGCCAACTTAGAATAGTATACTGTATGCAGTGACTGCAGATATTGTCTTATAACGCCTGAATGCATCTGACATGTTTACTTTAACTGGCTGGCAATTACACCAACAGACAGTGCCAAGTTCTGACTAACAGTTTCACATTCCTCCATGCAAGTCTGTCCTTATGATACTTATTTTCCCGTTAGTTTTGATCAAGTGTGCAAAGTACTAACCTCTACCGTTGTACGCCCTATATACACTGTAGTGTGAGGAGATGTGTTACGTCACAAAACAACAAAAGGTTCGCAAAGTTGTATCAGGTGATATCACATTGTGACTATGATAGGTTGTCATTGGCTCGTTTTGTGAAAATCGTAACGGCATACTCAATGTAGCTCAGACAGAACTATTTTTCATTTTTTTTTTCTATCGAGTCCTAAAAACAGATCGATGCAATTTGTGTTTACTCAAATAATAACTTGTGCTGAACGTATGAACAAATGAAATCGAAAAACGGAGAGAATCTTCATCAGAATATGAGCTCAAACCTTGGTAGCTACATGGGTGCATCGAAACTGGGCGCAAAAGGGACTCGTCTGATAGACTATATGACCCTTGCAGCTATCATGTCATTTCCGGATGCTCATGTAATAACCAAAGGAAAGGTTTCCTGTTTTATTTTAAATTTTACGAAAAGTTTAGTTAGCAATCAACTCCAGCGACAGTAATATCTAAATGAAGTTTGCGACCCACTTCTGCCGTTTTGGTTAGCGCACAAATTTTCCAAGTATGATCCTATTTATATCCAACCATCACAGCTTGGTAACGAAAGGATTTTGGCACTCGCCGGATAAATTAATACCCATGAATAATGTAATGATCGTTTGGAGGAATGTTGTTTGAATGAGTGCTTCGCGAATATACCGTACTAATTAATGTTAAATGTCAAAGGTCATGATGTCAGTAAATTCAACGCTCATGTACTTCAAACTTGGTGGGTGTATGATGATGATATACCTCTAAATTGACCTTGTATAAAAGGAAAAATACATTGGGGGGGGGTGGGGGGGCGCGAAAACAGAAACCTTTCTTTAATTCGAGGACGACGGATGTATGGTTAATACCAGTTATGAAAGGTTCCAAGTAGGCAACTCTCTTACATGTGCAACCATGTACGAATCACTCCGGTTTGTGTCTTCTCTATACACAAAAGAAATGAAGAAGAGTAGTTACCATGTTCGGATTAGCTCGGCCTTGAAGACGACGTCCGATCGACAAATTGAAAGCACCGACATCGAGAGGTTATAGTGTCGTCCGAGGCGCCAAATGCCAGTAGAACTTCCCAGTTAGCAAGTTGTTGTTACAATATACTTCAAACTTAGTACCTGCATGCATTGGTATGAGCTGCTATAAATTACATCTCCAAAGTGAAGTTTGAGCTCTTTCGTTAAAATAACTGGCTAACAATTAGACCAGTTGCTTTGTGATCACAGCTCAGGAACATTTGCTGCTTCACGTTATGAATTGTGTTATGAGCGCGACATGTAAAAGTTACACCGTGACATGATTACACTATACATTATACCATTATCTGCATTATTTTTAATTTTAAGCTCAGCCAACAGCTTTCAGCTGAGCTATAGCGATCGTGCGATTCTGAGAAACTCAGTCGTGTTTGAATGACTGCCATTTCGTCATTTTCATTCGATTTGGCTGTAATTTCGTCAGTGGTTTGTGTGAGTTAAGTTTTTATACATTCGAGTATATTTTATGAAGGTCAGTTGAGGTCACGAGAGGTCATTTTCTGAAAATGCTACTCCTCTTGGAGCGTTTGTCGAAATCTGCTCAAATGTTATCCCTTACCTAGAATCCATACTTGGCTTTAGATCTGGCAGTATTTGGCTGAATAAAGACTTTATACGGCTAGATAAACATATATATATACATATCAAGTTTGGCATGGCCATATAAAGCCAGATATTTTGGTACAGATCTATTCTCGATATACATGAGTTTCATATGACCAGATATAGCTTGATACAAACCAATTACAGATCTACATATAAAGTTTCATATGGAAATATAAAGCCAGATATAGCTTGAACTTAGTTTTCTTCGATATTCCAAGTTTATCGGAAATATTACAGGTGTTTCGTTCGATAATCCAGATTTAAGTTGTAAAACCTGGATTTTCGGTGCGGTGTTTGTCCCATATGGCTTGCCATATATGCGCTTGAGTTGTGTTTGCTAGAGACCCTAGGGTCTCTAGTGTTTGCATTGACGTCAGTAATTGCGATAACGTGACGTCAGTATTTCTAGGACAACAAGTGAAGCTCGTTGTGCGAAAGAGGAAACTTTTGAGAAGTACTGTAGACTAACAACATGGTACAAACAATATCCTTAGGATACAATTACAAGTCCAGCGACGATTAAAATACAATAGTAAGCAGCTAAATGATCTCACCAAAGAGATCACTATTCGGTCGTTTATAAAGTCGACATATGTATTTAACCAAGCTTAACGCTTACATGGTACTAATATTTGTACAGCGTTATGCCCTATCCTAAGCTTTAGTTACAATACGCCTAACATTAGGTCTAGTCTATTGTTGGTTAGTAGTTAGGCGACAGTAGGCCTAAGGTACCCATAATCTAAGGTCCTAAGCATATAGGCCTATATAGCCTAGGTAGAATACTCAACGGAAATATCACATGTTCGCATGTATGGAACGCGGAAAGGGTCAACATGAGGCGCCGTCCACATAGGAATGGTCGTTCGCTCAGAAACCGTCCACTTAGAGATCGCCGCTCAAATACAGCAGCCGTCCATTTTGAAATCGCCGCTTAATGTGAGGCGCCATCCACTTAGAGATGGTCGTTGATACACAGGCCGTCTAATCAGAGATTGCCGCGCAAACACACCCAAATTTTCGGGAACCGTCCATTCAGAAATGGCCGTTGACTTAGAAACCGCCACGACTGAGAAATGGTCGTGATTCAGAAATCCTCCATTCAGAGATTGCCCACTCAGAGATCCTCGTCTCAGAGATCGTCCATTTGAGTGACAGCCAAACTTGCATATTTATATTGTGGGGGGGGCCGTTCGCACTCGTACTCGTTCATTGAATTTTCAATCACAAATTAATATGGATCAAACGATGATATACAACTCGAGGAATTTGTGAATATCGGTTTCAACAACAGAAGAACGGCAGATTTGCTTAATTGCAGTGAATCAACTGTTATAAAAGGAGGTGTGCTTCTTTAGGCCTCTGGAAAAAAGATGGATCTTTCGCAATACAAACCTAACGTTAGTACGATGAGTGTATGAGTACGGTGCTGGTATTCCTCAGCTTGCGGCCAATCCCTAATTCTAGACTTGATCATCATACTTATTTGTTTTGATCCATTTCATACAGTGTCGGTTCGTACTCAATCTTCGGGAGTTTGTGCATGTTGAGTCGACGTACAATTAAGCCCATTAGTATTTTTAATTAATAATTCGTGATTACAATTTTCCCAAAAATTATTGATTTGTTAATACGAATTATAATTTGCTGTAATGAAATACTTGCATGTTTTAATGAAATATTACTTGTTAAAAATGAGTTATTACTTCATAATGATGAATTATTAATTTTTAACAACTAATGTCGTATTAATAAGTACCACACATGAAGAATATTTTAACCTGCAATTATATACAAATTTTTGTTTCAAACGAATTGTAATTTCTTTAAATGATTATTGATTTGTTAATACAATTGATTTGTTTTAATGATATACTATTACATTTGTCATGAAACGTTACTTGGTAACACTGAATTTACTAATTCATAGTAAGGGATCATTAAGTGATTACAATGTTTTGTAAATTTGTAACAGCTAGTGGAATTACTATTGTGTAACGCCTATAGTAATTCATAGTTACAATTTATTAATTCATAATTAAAAATTAAATGTTAACATTTGTAGTTACAAGGGTTAACAGTTATGATCATCTATGGTCATCATGATACACATCACATTTTTCCATTGCCAAGAATGTTTATTTTGATGCTCAGTTACTGCATAGATGTTAAGTCATCACTTTCTTTTATTTTGACAAATGCTGAGTACATGAAAGGTCAAATCTCGGTCAAATTGATTAGACCAATGAAAAAAAAACTGGGCCTAGCGACGGATGTTACTACTTTCCAAATTAGTTATTCCTGTTTGTCTATGAGTTGCCTGTTCCCTTTCGAAGTAACGGGAAACTTCTTCGGCATTTTCGACCCCCAACGTGTGGATTATTTCTTCCATCTTATTTCTTTTGGATTCTTGAAACTTTCATTGCATGTGGTCTTCTGTGTACCGAGACGAAATTACTCTCCTGAAAAAGGGAGGGGCGCCGCAGGGCCGACTTGAATGAGGCGGGAACACGACGTTCTACTGTAACAGCTTGGTGTACGTTACTGGGCGTTGATCCACGCCCACTTAATGCCTACGTATATAGCCATTGTAAAGGGAGGACGAATTCTAAGTAGGCGCGGCTCAGAATCGACCGGCGATTTGTAAGTGGACGATTTCTGATTTCTGAATGAACGGTTTCTGTACTTCAACGACGATTTCAAAATGGGCGGCTGTTGCATTTGAGCAACGATCTCTGAGTGGACGGTCTCTGAGTGAACGACCATCTCTGAGTGGACGGGCTCACGTTTAATGGCAATTTCTAAGTGGGCAACTGCTTGCATTTGAGCGGCGATCTCTAAGTGAACGGTTTCTGGGTGAACGACCATTTCTAAGTGGACGGCGCCTCACGTTGACCCTTTCCGCGTTCCATACGTATGGGCTAAGCCTGCTGTTATATCATGTACCATTTGTGTCTGTTTGTTTTTATTTGGCCTAGGCATCGGTCTATACCATTTGATAATGGGTTGGTGTTAAGTTCAACAATGGTAAAACTAGTAAAAGCTGGTAGCATGGACACTTCGAATTTCGGACACCTAAGCCTTAAATCACCCCAAAACTAAATCTTCTGGTATAAATCACCTGAAAATATACTTGATATGGTGGGAGAAGTGTGTTATATTAAGATACACGGCCAAACTTTCTTTCCTGCAAACTGTTTTCACGTTGTAAAAAAGAAGATTCTTCGTGATTGTGGAACTGGTATTTCTTTGCTAGAGTATTGCAAAATTCGGACACTCGTTCCCACAGTGTGGCGCTGGTGATAAAATTGGTGGCTCAGTTGCTCTTTCAGTAATTATGACAGACTTCATATATCTCCGTCATTTTATTGACAAATATGTAAGTACTTACTTGCACACAGGTCATTTTGGAGAGAAAATAACTGTAGCTTTGTACTTTTTGGTGAAATTTGTCCTTTCCTGTAGGTTGTCGTGGTGTATTTCTTAGGGGTGTCCGAAATTCGCAGTGTTCCGAATTTCGCAATACTGACTATATATGTAACTGCTGTTATTCCTAAGCAGGTTACACTGAAAGACACTGTAACTCCTAGGCCTAGTCCATACTTAGTTGCTGTATTGAAATGTCAAATTGTAGACACCTTTAAGTAATACTTGTAAGTAGGCCTATAGTATAGGCCTCTGTTAGTTTATGTTAGACTACCTATGTCATGATTAGGCAATACCGAAAATGGAACACTTAATGTTTATAGGCTTAGCCTTGGTAAAATTTATTGTAAGGCTGGGGTCAAGCTGGGAGATGTGGGACAGTCAGCATCGTTACGAAGGCAGAATCCTGCACGCAATATTTTTGCCAGGCACACAGCCTTCAAACTTCTTATTTTGCTTGACTTGAGTACATACACACACACACACACAACTGAGGCCTATGAGAGGGGTTTTTAACGAGTACCTAACAGAAACAGAAAAAGATAACGGAACCAAACAAAACAAGAAACATTTACATGTTCTGTTTCCAACAATACTTTCAATCTGGAACACCACTCAAAAAAACCCACGGAGTAATGCTGCATTTTTTTTTAAACTTTTGTATCACTTAAACTCTTAATGGAAGAACTGACCTGCACTGTAGTGGATACTGGCCAGAGTTTGCGGTAAGTGATTAAAGAACAGAGAGAGCAATGAGCAGTGACAGAGAGAGCAATGGAAAGCATTATGAGGGGTGTAACAAGAAAGGATGAAGTCAGAAACCAGGACTTGAGAAACAGTACAGGCGTTTTGGATATTATCGAAGTCATAAAACAAAAGACGTGCATGGAGATGGGCAGGGCATTTAACTAGATGTCAGGATAAGAGATGGACACATACATTGACAGATTGGACACCAAGGGGTTATGTTAGAGGCAGAGGTAGGCAGAGTAGGAGATGGATGGATGACATAAGAGAGTATGGTGGGGACACATAGAAGAGAACAGCTCAGGACAGAATTAATTGGAAAATTGGTGAAGAGGCCTTCCTTCTGCAGTGAAGCAAAATAGGCTAGATAAGATAAGATTAAAGAAAAGTAAGTTTCCTCTCAAGAAAAGCAAATAAACAGAATGTAGAGAGAATGTACTTCCTAGTCTGAACTATCCAAATTAAGCCAAATACTCACCAGATATGTACCGTGAAAATGAGAGCTGATGGCAATGAAATCCGAGCAGCATGCATGCGCATGCAGAAGCCAGCAGGTACAGAGAGAGCTCACGTCTCCAATAGTCTATATAGTTTATTTCGTAGCGCGGAGACGCCTGTACACCTGGAAATGCGGTACGATAGTTCCAAGTTTAAAAAAAAGAATTGCTTCACGGTGAGCTCCATAACAGTCCCACATTGACAGTCAGTTCCCACATTGGGTACAGTAATGTGTATGTGCATAATTAACACTTGTACATGGGTGTTAACTTATGTGTGTGCTGAGAATAACTGAACTAATGTGTGATACTGCACATACCTTTCCTGTTCCCATGCAGGACTTTGGTTTAATTATGATCTAACAAAGCAAGTAGAGATTAACAGGAGATTGTCCAGTTGCAACTTCATGAAAGTTTCAGGGCCAATTAGCTGCTCTGTCAGGTAAACATCAAGGAAAGATATAAATCATGATGACATTTTAAATCAGTTTTGTGCCTGAAGAGTTTGTGCACAGTATTGCATGGAAAGAAATAGAGATGGAGTGTCTTCTCTACTTTAATGCAACAAAACATCCCCAATTCATATGGACAGCTGCAAGTGCATGCTGGAAAACAAAGCATTTTCTCCAAAATCTCACCCTCGCCTTTTTCCCATTTCTTGTGTTCAGTCAGCAAGATGGAAGCAAAAGCAAGACCTGGAAAGAAGAAGAAAGGTGGCAAGAAGAAATCTTCGACCAGAAGGGAAGAAGAGAACCAACCTAGAGGTAGTCTTTGCCTGAATGTAAACTAGAAAAGAACTGATCATGTAGAGAAGGGCACATTTTATATTGACAGCAATATTTATCCCAAAGGCCCTTTGAAAGTGGCTGGTTGCTCTCCATTACAATCATATACTAGTTTATATTTCATCAGAATTCTGCATTGATATCAGCTCGTATAGCATTATTAGACTTTTGAGTCCAGCATCTTATATGCAAATGATGATAGTTCTTGATATATTTACAAATTAAAATATTATCCTCTGCATCTATTGTTAATGCAACTGACTGACTATATTTGGAGCTCAAGTTTAGTGTTTTGAGAGTGCTATTATATATCATAAAGTATTCACGCATATATGTCAAAGATAGCAGTTATAAATGCTGAGATGTTTTATGTGACTATTTTTTGGTTGTTGCTCAGCAGAGGAAGAGCTCCCAAAAGAGGACGGTCCTCCACCCTATCAAGAGAATGAGGAGATGGATGCCTTGACCAGTAACAAGACCAACCTGGAGCAGCAGAAACAACCTGGGGAACCTGGGGAACCTGAGAACACACAAGAAGAAGAAGATATAAATAATGAAGAGATCAGAGTTAATGATGTCCAGCAACAGCAGCCTACAGATGTCCTGAATGAAGAGAGGAGTGAAGATGTTGAAGGAAATCCTGACAATGCCCCAGAAGATGTGGTCAATGTTCAAACTACTGACCACTCACCAGTCCACGATACTCTATCGAATGCCCTGGAAGATGTGGTCAATGTTCAAACTACTGACCAATCACCAGTCCACGATACTCTATCTAACAGTGAAGTTCCAGATCACATAGAAGAAGCTGCAGAACAACCGACCATTATGAAAGGTAAACACAAGAGTGGTGAAAAGGTCTTGCACGGTTCTTCTTTCTTAGTATCGAGTAGGCTTAACATTTAAATGAGCCATTACCATGCTACCATCTGAGCATTTCAGGTATGAGATGCAGGCTTGTCCCACACACTATCATAACTTTTGAGTTTCATACAAGATAATCATGTGTACAAGACTGTACAATTTCTATTCTTGTCTAAGCTAATAAAAACAGAACAAATATCTAAAGTTACTAATTTATTTCAGAACAGTAGGCCTATGATTACCATGTTGAAGTTATTTTTGTGTGGGGACTCCTCAAGTTTTCTACTGGGTGAATGCTTGCAGGAAATATACACTATATATGGTAATATATTAGCTCTATTGTTCCGTAGTTCTGCAAAGGTGCCACAAGTACTTACAAAATGCATACATGACCGTAACACACATGTGTGTCAATGACAGCCATGTATGCATTTTGTAAGTATTTGTGGCACCTTTGCAGAAGTAGGGAACAAAAGTGAAAGTAAATGGGAAGTTGGTCAAGACAAAAAAAACTTCCTGTATAAAATGAGTTTCTCTGTTAAAGGCAATTCAGCTGTGGTTCTGCCATAAATTAGTTTCTCTCTTGGATGTGTTGTAAAATATTGTCAATTTCTCAATTTGAAAGCCTTTAAAGAGGAAGCAGACTTTAAAATAAATTTAGTTGAACTTACTTCTTTTAGACAGAGGCAATTAAATAAGATTAGCAAGGTAACTTTCTGCCTTCAGTTGATTTAATTAAAGTGAGGTGTTTGCTCCATTTGTTCAGACCTAAGCCAGCAATTTAAAGAGATATGTTACCAGGTTCTTCAGTTAATTCCTGTTGTTTGCCTGATTGATGTACTATTGCCCCACTTGAGGATGCAGATAACAAACATTTTATTGTGCCAATGGCAAACTATTTTCTCATTGTTTACCACAGAAGATGACCATAGAATAGATGACCATTAAACCATATAACCATATAACATATAAAACCAGCTGACCATAAAACATAAAACAGATGACTATAAAACAGCTGAATCTTGAAAGATTCATGATATTTTTAAAGTCGTTGGAGAATCATTTAATCATTATGTTAATTTAGTAGTTGCTGTGAATTTTGAAGGCCTTGTATCCCTTTAATATTTAAGTGGATTGTTGTGGTATCCAATGTCCATGCAGTACAGTATTTAAGTGCTGCGGATTGTGAAACATCATGAAGTCTGCTCATATCGACTCTCATTAACTTAAAGGGTGGGTGCTTGATAATCTTTTTTTTTTTTTTTTCATTTAGGCCTATACCTCTCCTTTATTTGAAACTTTCAACAATAACAAATTCCACATGTGTTTATTGCATTTCCACTGGAAGACAAATGTTTTCATTTCCTTACAAGATTTGCATTAATGCAAGCAACACAAGTATGTTTGTTTCTTCAATGCCTCTTGATCTGATTAATTGATCATTAGGTGATATGAAGATGAATACATCATCAGAGGGGACACACACTGAAGCAGAGCTGGCAAGTGTCCAGGAACAAGTGACTGACCAGACTAGCATCTTGGATTACAACTATGGTATTTATCTTATTTCATTAAATACCTGAGATCACTGCTGTAAGATCTGATACTTGTATTCAAATTTTAGAATGGGTTGGAATAAATCAGCAAAGATGATATAAGTGCATGAAGCCAAGCTCATTAACATTGCAGTGTAGCTGGTTGTGTTTGCAATGTAACATTTTCTGCTATCCAAATATATACAACAGGAAAAAATGTTCTGTTATTTTGTTACATTTCGGCCATCACAGAGGTTTACTCAAGAAGTCTGTAAATTGAAAGCAAATATCATATAGCCTAAAAATACTGTCATTATTATTGTCATAGAAGATTTATTAGAAAAAATGACATAGGAACACTGCAGAGAAAACTAGTGGTTCTGGTGAGAATTGGATACAAGATGTGTGCCGGGGGGGGGGGGGGGGGGGGGGGTGTGGGGGAAGCCAGGTAGAAGGGGAAGGTATGCCTTACACCCAGTTTTGGTATGCTTCTTATCAAATGTTTTGTATTAATGGAGGGATCATATTGCTCCTAAAATCCTGGAAATGGATTGATGCCCCTGACAATTTCTTTTGTAGTGTTTAAGAAAACTAAAAACTTTGCTTTCCATTGATCAAAACTATAGATTTTGAAAACATGGAAGATAGTTTGTTTGAAATAATGTTAACATCATGCATTGGGAACTATATGTAGAAGCCAAATCCACTTAACTTCAAAGAATGTCATCATTAACATGCTCATTATGAACAGTGTAAAGAGCGGAATATATTCTGTGGGATTATATGCAATAAAAAGACATTACAGTTCATATAGTGCTAATTTTTAATATATTCATTGCTATGTTTGTAATTTGTTGAAGACAGTATTTGCAAACTGTTTAAACAATCATTTCACCATTAGTCTAGCAAACTACTAGCCCATTCTGAAAGGTTTCTTACTATGAAAATATGTGATAAAAGGGCTATCTAAGAGATTTCCCCGCTTGGTGGCGCTATAACATCCCACATTGGCTAAGTAGTAGCACCATGAACTTATAAAGCATGATATCTGGCAAACACCCACCACCACCCCACCCCCTCCCAATAAACTATACATATGTTAGTTTTTTCTGTTGTGCCAAATTGCTGATAGATTTGTGGTTGGGGGAATCCAATCGAGTGTTGAAATAATTGTTGGTAGGAATACGTTTTGGTTCTTCAAATTGTATGACTTAGGTGGTCAGAACAATTTCTGCTTATTGGTAGAATTGTATGTGATGCAGTTCTATTATTCAATGATACCATGGTTGTGCACACATTGAATACCCTAGAAGTTAAAATTGCAAGCAGTTTATTACAAGTGATGCATGTTACATTCTGCAAAGGGAAATTAAGACTGTTTTGTCTATCTATAGAACCACCCAAGAGCGAAGAACTTCCAAATTTAGTCAACCTCCTGGACACTCTAGATGGCGGTGAGAGCGATCTCGAAACAGAGACAGAGCCCCCACATCTGTTTCTGCGACCCGAACAAGAACCAAACTACCGGGAAATATCTGACTTAGAGACTACTCTGAAAGATGAGCTGATTGATCCGTATGTAGATAGATTTGATGACAGCATCCAAGATGAAGTCTTGATGATTGGAAATATATCCTTGGAGGAAGTACAGGTATTACATGCAAAAAACACATTTTGGGTGGAGAGCCACAAAGCTCATTTACAACAGGAAAGGAAGAGATAAATTCTTGGTACAGATGGTTGACAACAATCAGTTTAATTGCCTTAGGTGGGCAAGTAACATTTGGAGTGAAGTTAATGTGCATGTTTTTGTGATGCCCTAGGCTTTAAACACAATATCTCAAGAACTGCAAAGGTGTTGGCATAATGCTCCCCTACATAGGTTCCTATTGTTTTTAGTGGCCAGGGGTAAAATGTCAGATGAGATCAGCACATAGCAAAATGTAAAAGCTGAAAAGTATGAAAAGGTTTGGCAAGATTTTCCTTGTGAACTTTGTGTACAGAAATCTGACTGATTGCATTTCCATCAATGCTGGGAACTGGGATGTGTTTGGAAAATGCTTGGCAAACATTTGTGCTGCCTTTTGTGCACTTTCTATTTGAATATTGTTGTGCTGGATTTCTTCAATGCAAAATTACCAACAGTATTAAAGCGAAAGTGTCTATTTAGGATGTAAATAGTATGAAAGTAAACTTCGCTTGATTATGGAGAGGTTGTAATGTTTGGACTTGGATTACATACAGTAGTTTACAGTATACTTTATGTATAGAAAGGGATTGAGCTAAGCTCTTTTCTAAGGAGGAAGAAGCTTTGGAAATACAGATTGTATGTTACATATTATACTGTACAAAGTCTCTTTAGGCAAATTTTGTCTGTCTACAGCCCTGCAGCCCTGAACACACATTAATACTCTGCATGCATACTGGTTGTTCTCTCCTCAGTCAGAGAAGTTAGACACACTTCTAATCATTTTACAACTAAATATTTCTCAAGCTACTTCTCCTGCCAAATGGTGTAACATACAATGTTCCAGGACCAGTGAGCTATGAATGTCTGTTGCCACCTGGTACAATATGAACAGGTTCATTATTGTCACACACAGGATAATATATCAGGCCATTGACCTAACTTTGTGACCAAATGCTATGTCATATATTGTATTGTGGGAAATATAAATAAATTTATTCCCATCATTAAGGTTTTGTCTCCAATAGATTTGAATTCAAATCGTCTTTTGCTGAATATTTAATGTAATGCTCGACAACAAGCAGTGTGATCTGTTCATGATGGGAGTACATAAGATTTACGTCCATTGTGTCCATAGTCTGTGTGCTGGTTATCACAGAAGGACAAACTAACGCCCCAAAGAACAGTGACAATTTCTCAGTTAAGGAAGTGTGGTAAAAGGCTCAGAATTTACATAACAGACTTTGGGCAAAGTCTAGTTATAGGTGTGCTGAGGAAGCTAGGGTGACTGAAGTAAAATGCATGCATTAGTAACATGGATTTCACTATATGACCTTTTAATAATCAAATTCATTTTCCGTCTTCTATTTATCAGCAAGACTACTTGATGACTACTTATCATTAAGTGTATTATCAATGTACATATCTGCTAACCACAGGAATCATCATTAATAACCTGTGTGATTTGATTATGTTTCATTTGGAGATACTTTGTATATCATCATGTAACATCGAGCAACATCTTTTCAAGTGTATTTATCTTTAACAGCTAACACCTTCCTTACTTGTGATAGATTGGCTTAAGATTTTGGAAATGGTTATATGCTGTAATATAGTAGTTAATGAACATTGTAAAGTCATTTTTTGGTCAATTAATACCAAAGAATGGAATTGAGATGATGATACTTTGAATGGTAAGTTAAATTTCAATGGACTTTGTAATCTATAGGAAGAAGAACGTCGCCTCCGTGATGAGCACATTGCATACCAACAACAAGAGACACTCATGGCTAGACAGCGGCAGGAGGCCATTTTACTTAAGGAAGAAAAAGCCAAGGACCATGTTGTGAAAGTAATGAAGGAAAAGCGAAAAGATCTGGCCAGAAGAGAGGTTTGTGACATTACTACCAAATGAAATATTTTCTAATGTTCAGAAAAGTTTATCTTTCAAAGAGGTCATATAGCTACATTATGAGTAAGGTGACTGCTCCAAATAGTTAGGTCCAAGGTTAAAATGTATTCTGATACTTGTATTTTATTACTTATATTTCACGTTGTTGCCAATCCACCATCTTGAAAGCGTGTTTGAGTAAGAATCCAGTCTGAAACTGAAATGAGAACAGAAGATATTATTGCTGGGTTTGTTTTCTAGTTGATCATCAAGATCAAGTATATACAGTGGCAAATGATCTGTTGGATTTTCTTGTTAACTTTATACTGGGAAATGCTTTGTTACGTTCAGTAGTGTGTCCTATAAAAAGAGCGCTAACTGCAAATGAAATCCTTCTTACTAAAAGCAGTTTTAAATTCTTGAAGAGAGATCGGAGGATTAGGCTTATTCTTACATAGAAAATATTCAATTTGTAAGTAGAACTTAAATTTAGAGAGGAAATCTATACCCTTGGGAATACTACCCAGAGTTTTCTGTTGAAAATATGAAATATTTCGCATGAAAAATAAGAAAGTTATAGGGATGTTTGAGAGTAAGTTTATAACCAAACAAAAAGTCTTGTTTTGAAAAACAAAACTGTCTACCAAGTAAAGTGCCTGCTCAACATCAAGAATGAAATTAGAAGTAACTTTCACATTTCCAGAACATATGTTCAAGTCTTTCATCTTTTTCTCCACAAAAAGTACACCTAGGATTTTCCTCCTTCCCCATGCGATATAAAAGATAATTAGTGCTTCTATGAATGAATCGAAACTGGAAGTATTGAAGCTAATTACTCTCTCTAAGAGATTTAAATGGAATAAGAAAGATATTTTGCCATTTTATGTCGTTAAAATTGAAAATATGGTTCCATTTAGAAACTGCTCTTTTTATAGGGTCGCATTGCTTGTTTGGTTTCCTGTTTAGTATTTTTTCTTCGTAATGTTTTGCTTCTCAACGTTGTACAAGTCGCAATCGTTATATTTGAATAGTATTATTGTACGTTTTGTCTCTGCGGTTGCACTGTATGTATTGATATTGTTATGTACTATTAAAACTAAAAATAAGAAAATAATAAATTGTTAGGCAATGATTGAGTTGTATTGTAATACTGAAGAACTCACAAAATTATCATGTCTATTTGTATTAATGTCAAATGAGTCAATAAAAGAGATGGAAAAAAAATGAAAAAAAAAGTGTGTCCAATAAGATGATGTGCTGTATTACAGTCTAGATTTAACCTGACGACCTTAAATGCAGGAATTCTTATAGTTTTACTTTTTGTTGTTTTAGGAACTGAACCTACAAAGGGAAAGACTCCTTCAAAACCAGCTTCATCATTCCTTCAAGAAGTCAGAGAACCAGCTGAAGAGGGCACTGTCATTGCGCAAGGGTGAAATCAAGGTAAGTCCTGGGTCCATGTTGTACTTCCAGGTCTACTTGTAGTTAAGCAAGACTGTTTCCCTAGTGCTGCAAGGGTGAAATCAAGGTAAGTCCTGGGTCCATGTTGTACTTCCAGGTCTACTTGTAGCTAAGCAAGACTGTCTCCCTAGTGCTGCAGCTTTCATTTATTTGGGCAGATGGTGACAACTGATAAGTGTACAAAGTACTTTGAGTTCTTCAACTTCAGCATGCCCTTTTTCTGTAGTGTGATAAGTGTAATGAATTTAGTCTGTATTATTTTTTTTTACTTTCTGGTTAAATAGACAATGTATGGAGATCTAATGATGGCTGATGGGGAATACGGTGGCTCGAAGGGTCGACGATGGAAGGTGGATTGGAACAAGGCGCCTCAGCCGATTCAGATCAAGTTAAAGTGTCTGAGAGGTGTCAAGGACAAACTTCCAAGTAAGTTCTAAAGATTCTTGATAGTAGTAACCACTGAGTAATGTCTCTGTGGCTGTCACATTTGCCTGTGTTATGGTAGGTAGCATTCTGTAGGCTCATTCTTGGATGTTCTTAAAATGGAAGTCTTCTCCTGGTGTTACTAGAGTTTTCACAATGACACTTTAAGATAATCTTTCTGGTTGTAATCAGCTGTGTTTTCCGCATAATCAAGTTTTTCGATTATTTTGTAGATGTCTCAGTTGAATTTGGTGACATTTATCGTACAATCTTTGTCATATGCAGAAAGTTCAGTTTGTCTGACGAAAGAATACATTTAACATCTGAGAATATATCGATTGAAAAGGAACTAGTTGCGTGTAAACATACAGACAAACACAAACAAACAGACAACCCAAAGCAAAACAAAGATAGCAGCCGAGACCAATGAGCTGCTTCAAGTGAACTATTCAATTCCATGTTAAGTAGATGAAATTAAACTACTGTTAGAGAGTTCATTGAGCAAAGAGTTTCATTTCCATTAGGTGGCCGCTATGTTCTGATGTTGTCCCTTTATGACCGCCTGGGAGGACATGTCTTGAGGTGGTCCAGCTTAAGAGGTCAGGAATGGGGAGGAGCTACACTTCCTCTGAATCACGATGGAAATTTCTTCAATGTTGAGATGAGTGTAAGAAACAATTTCATTTAATAATTCATATTTTGATTCCTTGCCGAAGGCAGAAGGAATCTATGTGATGCTGATGGCATGTGTTTTTGTTAGTTTGTATGTGACACTTCCTTGTAAACGCTCTAACTTCAGAAGGATAAGTGGGGTATATTTCATAGTTGGTATGTAGGTTCCCCTTAGGTAGAACTGGTTTGGGATTGCTGTTGGTATTGGTCAAAGGTCACTTGAAGTCTGCAGTCTGAAAACATTGTTAACACAATATGTCAAGAAGTGGAAGTTGTAGGAAGTTCAAGCTTGGTGTGTAGCTTGCCATTGGTGAGTAGACAATCTCTAGTGTTTTTCATGAATGTCAACTTTAAGTCGTTTGAGGTCAACAGAGGGAAAAAGGTGTGAAAATCTTGTAAACATGATATCTCAAGGAAGGTCCTGTGTGCAGTTCTAATATTTGGCGTGTGGTTTTCTGCAATTAGGTTGTAGTGGAGTTCAAAGGTCATTTGAGGTCAGCAGAGGGCAAAATGTGAATATATTAAATGTGCTATATCTCCAGAACCAAAACATGAAAGGAGCTCATATGTGCATAGTATGATAGCCTTGTGTATAGTTTGTTTGTGTATAGTATAGTTTGTACACAATTTGATGTAGGTCAGAGTTCATTTCAGGTCACCAGGTGTCAAAACTTGTACACTGTAAATACAATATTTCCAGATAGAAAACTGCAGTAGATGGAATGTATGGCTATGTCTTGTCTATAATGAGTACTACAACCCTATTGTTTTTGGTGGAGGGTACAGGTCATTTGGGTTCAGCAGAGGTTATGCTCTGGAAATTTTAAACATGACATCAGATGTCATATTGGGATATGACTTTCCTATAATGAGTACAATAGCCCAGTCATTTGAGGTCAACAAGGGGGAAATATAAAACCTTAAAAGCTGGATAAGTTGAGACTTCTAATTTGCTTCAAGTCAATGGTTGATTAAGGCTAGCAGAATTCAATCCCTGAAAACCTTTCTTCTTAGTTAGGGATTTGGTCAGTAATAAGCTTTTGGTTTCAGCATGATGTTTTGTGCAAGGACTGGTGTACAGAAAAGCACATAATTGGTCAGACCTTAACTGATATTGTTGTTATGAAATTGAGAATGATTTGTATTTTTAAGAACCTAACTAGTAATTCTTGAAAGTTTACACCATGTCAGGGTAATATTTCATTGCTCTCATTATCTTGGTATATATACATCCATGCTCATACCATACTTAATTGGTACAGGTTTAAGACGCTGTTTAAGATGTCATTTGTATCTACGATTAGTCAGAAATTACTGCACAATATCTTCAAGCTGGTCTGAATTATCCATATTAAAGACCTCAGGGATTTACTTTGACACAGAATGCTTGACCTTATCCCATTACAGTTGTCCTTATTAGAGCTTGTTTTTATTTCACAAGTACATTCAGTGATAGATACTGTCCTAATATTTGCCCAAATATGATACTGATCAAAAGGTCATTTGAAGTCAACATAGGTCAAAGTCTGGAAACGGTGTAAGCTCTGAAACTCTAACCATTTCTTTGATGAATGGCTTTTCTGTGTCACTAATGGTCACAGGATTTGACCTTTCCTCTTTTAAGTGGCTGAGAGGATTTTCCACTTCCACTAATGACTATTATCTGTCACCAACTCTCAGAAGGGTATCACCTTTGCAATGGTCAAGTTATCTGGAACTCTTTTTCTGATGTTCTGGTACTTGACTTCAGGACACATTTTCCTCAGTTGCTCTATCAATCAGGTGATTCCATATATTAAAGGCAAAGGAATCACTAAGCCCGCTGGCTTGATTGACTTTGTTGACAACATTGAAGAGCATCAACAAGTTATATCCATAAATCTGTCCAAGTGTCAAATGACCCCTTGCCTTTAATCCTTCATAGATTGAACAGAGTGTGTTCACGGTACTTCCTGCCAAATCTCAGATCAGACCAGGGATGGTTCTACTCTTTGAGCTGTTTCTCCTCAGAGGAACTCTGCTACCGGTTGATAAAGTGGTCTCCTGGGGTGTCTTTCCAATTTGTGATGGACAGTTTGATGTTCTACAAGGAAGGTAAGCATTCTACCATCCAGCTTAGATGATAGTAAAAGTCTTTACCGGTTATTTCAACAAACTGATCTGCCTGGTTGATCAAGCTTAATACTTATGGTAGGTAACACTTTGTCTTTACTACAAATTCTACCTAGATCCCACTTATGTTTATTGATTTCCTTTTTCAGATACAAGACTCCCATGCTCAGAGGAGAATTTGACCCTCGGATCGAGAAACATGAAGTAACTGAAAAATTGATGGCATCGGATTTAGATCACTGGATGAGTAATATTTACTTTGAGATCATCAAGTTGCCAAGGTAACCACAGAAGCTCAGCGTAAAATGCAAAATATTTAATATACGCTCAGTGTGAAATTAAAATTGACAAAATCTACTGTGACCCTGAACACATCTGTACAGTGGAATGAAGTATGGAGTATGTTCCGGAAGCTGTTTGATTTTAGCGTGGTTTATCAATATGCACGACACTGTAGGGTTTCAGAAGGATGCAATAAGGTTTGTGTATCTTATATTCTGTGTGAGATAAGTCTTAACCCATTCCTTGTTTTAAGGTATTCTCGCTTGAATTTTAGTAAATATTCCAAGCGTATCACATTTAAAGGACAAATCAACAACACTGTAATAGGAAATAAAGCTGGTACCATGATGACATCACAGCCTCCCTACCTTGATCCCCTTCCTGGATTAAGGAAGGGTCTTATCTGGTAGAAATAGTTGATTGAAACAATCTTTTCTTGATTTAGTCCCAAGGGTTTTGAGACTATCTGTGTATTTATCTTTACCATGTAAGTGTCATGTTTTAATGTTTTGTAGGTTTATTGCTGGACAGAAGGAGTATGAGGTGGAGCTACAGTTTTCCTCTCAACTGATGAGCTTTCCAGATCGTGTGAAGGGGGCGGAGGAGGCGGTGGATGGGGAGCAACCAATACCCGGCTCCAGTCTAAGTGTGGACAGTGCAGGTAATTAATTGTTCAACTCTAAGCAACGCAGCAGTCACTGTTTATATCTTCATCAGGCTCTAACAGGATGAAAAAATAGCCAATGCAGGATT
The DNA here is from genome assembly GCA_000934455.1 of Apostichopus parvimensis. Lineage (NCBI taxonomy): Eukaryota > Metazoa > Echinodermata > Holothuroidea > Aspidochirotida > Stichopodidae > Apostichopus > Apostichopus parvimensis. The sequence goes on from KN884747.1 coordinate 50,975, forward strand.
CTAATTAAAATCCGGAAAGGGTCAAAAATAGAACTTTCACCTTATTATTCAATTGTTCTGGCAACGTCTTCATGGGAACCGCATAAGCTACATAAAAATGAAGCTTCTGCACAATACAGTACATGGAATGAGTTTTAAAGTCTCAGTACGTGTTTGCCAAAAATTTAAGCTTCTATCTTTTCCAGCTTACTGCTATAAAAGTTCAGTGAAAATGACACCGTTCTATGCAATTTTCATATCAATATTCACTTATTTTTATTAAGTTATCTGTCGTTAAAAAGTTGAGCTGAATCAAATTCACCAGATTTATTAACGAGTTCGTAGATATTAAAAACTTCAATCAAACTTTGCAAGCACCGCCCAACAGATCTTGCACCAATTAAATCTCTCTTCGTTGTTTACTACCGTTAGGCCTATAGGCGTACTTTCACTTTTGTGGCTAGCCTGTCTTATAGGTCCCTTGCTCTTGTTTCTTTCTCTCGTTCTTACCGATGTAGCTTGCAAAATTATGTCTTTTGCCTTCCAATATCAATGAATAAACAGGTGTTTTTAGATGTTTCCTCCGTGGAATTTTAAAAGGTGGATGATATGAGTATAGGACTGCGTTAAAATCTTGATCAGGCAGCATGTGTAGACTATTTTGTTTACATTTGTGTAATGAACATGCTGACATGGGCGGTTGTAGTGATTTTACGGTAAATCGTTTGCGCAATAAGGGCAACAGAAAATAAATTTCTTTCTTTTGATTGCAACCGCTTTTCTCCATTAAACCCACCAGGTCAGAGTGCATTTAGAATAAGAAACATTGAATCTTCTTCGGAAGTTTGTTTTCCGGAATTCATCTGCAAACATGTATAGAGACTTTAAGAGAATTACAGGCTTATTTGAAGATATTACTCAACCAAAATGAAAGAGCATAGTCAGCATACCTAGGCATTTGAACAGCATATATTGACAAATTTGTCGTAGAAAATGTAGGTTTTTGTTCTTTTGATATGGCTGATAGGCTGGTGAAGGTGATCAACATAATCAACATATACTCAAAATTAAAATATTGCATACAGACCACAGCTGAGAGACATTTGAGCAAGAATATCAATTCAGTCATATCACAAATACAGTGGTCAAGATTTGTTCAATTAAATTAGTTAAAAAGGTTCCACATGATGTATTCCTTCTTAAGCCTGGTCAATTACTCTCTTTGTACTTCATCACCAGAGGCACGGTAGGAGGTTTCAATCTAGGGGGTGGGGAGACACTTTGAAGGGCATAGGGACATTACATGACATGTGACCACAAAATCATCCTGAAATGTTCTAGCAAAAGGTGCCTTCTGAGTGTTCTGTACCACAAATTCCAAAGGGCATTTCTAGTGACAGGTTTTGCAATTTCTCAAGGAAAGGTCTCTTTTTAAAGTAACAAAGGAGTACTTTTTCAATACAATAACAGAAAAAAAAGGTTAATTTTTATTTTTAAAACAAGGAAGTCTTCTAAGTATTGAAAAGGGGGACTTTGAGGTTTTCCTGTTCCTGTCTCCCTCCCTGGACTCCCTGTTTTTCTCCCTGGACCTCCTGTCACTGTGCAATATGACTTTTAATGCCTATTACATTTCAGACTTAATATCTTATACGTACACTGTGAGGTACATGGACCTTGAACAGATAGAAGGACAACTGTCAGATGGATGTTACAACTAAATACAATAGCAATCATTTACAGATTGTTCCATATCATTTCATTTGATTCTCAGTAAATTTACACATTTATAAATGCAAAAATCAGAAAAAAATTATCAGAAGACTCTTTTGTATTTTTTTAGGTAAAATAAAAAGCAGCTCTGCCAGTCTGCAGGGTTCCATGCAAAGTGTCAAGGAGAAGGAGGCATCAGTGGGTGAGGCGTCTGTAGACAGTCCGACTACCAGCTCTGAAAGCATTCAGAAAAAGGGCATTGACCTCTCCAGCAGTGAAGAAATGCTCACAAAAGCTGACTTGAATGAGCAGGTACCTTCATAAACTTCGTTATAAGAGCTGTATTGTAGGTAGCATGTGTTATCTGTTGGATGGGATGTACAAGTGCACAAGAGTTAAGTAAAGATATGACTAAGCTTTAGCAACAGCCATTCTGTTTACACTATACAGATAATGTGGGCAATAGTAGATCAGATCTGTCTGATGGGGGCATATGTCAGTAAAGAGACCACTTTGAAACACATTGTAATAAACAGACAACTGTGAGTAGTAGATTGATCTTAATCTACTTTGGCAGCAACAACATCAATAGATAAGTTAGAGGTAACACTGTGGGTAGGTCCTAGCTGGTGTTAATACTGAACCATCAAAATGATGTTGCTATTTTAACACTTTCCCCAAGTAACTTTTAGTCATCTCAAATAACATGGACAACGCAATTCAAGATTTATGGACAAATTAGACACATCGTAATTATTATAAAGAACCAGTTCAATTGTTAAAGAATGAACTTATGATGAGTGGAGATTTCACAGTATCTTTAACTAATACGAAATTAGGGAACTAGGTAAGTGATTTGATTGAATTGGGTCCATTATGTTCGGAAAAAGTTTGACCAACAACTCAGCTCCACACTGATATACTGCGACTGATGGCAGCTCTGTCCATTGAGCTATAAGATATCAACTTATGTCACAGTGTATCTAAGAAAGCATGCATGCAAGGTATTTGATTGGACTAAGTGTGTAAGCTAATGATATTATGCAAGACATCTAGCAAGACTTAGATGTGCTGCTATTTTCTCTGGGAACCAGACATGTCTCTGGGAACCAGACATGCCATCTATTTGTGGACAGGGTTTTGGGAGAGGTATGGGGGCAGGGCGTACTTGCATGTGCTGCTACTTCACTAGGAAGTAGTCCAGATGTGTCAGATGTTAGAGACATTTTTTTACCTTTTTTGTCCTGTTAGTTGCAGGACATATTTTGTGAAAGCAGGTTCATTAACTGCAATTGTCTGCTCATTCTCTTCTTACTTTACAAGTTTCCTGGTTCTACTCAAGATAGTAAATCAGAGGGTGTTCGCTTTAGAGGAGGTGCCCAACCACCCACAGTTATTGGATCTCGGAAAATGATGAAGAAAAGTGAGAAGGCTTCCCTTGATGACTCTGGTGAAGATAGTGAAGATGAATTGATTATGAAGAGAGATGATGGTTTCCAAGCTGTTAGAGGTGAACCTGGCCTGTACTACAAGGTAACTA
>KN884750.1:9680-24725 GCA_000934455.1 Apostichopus parvimensis
AATGCCAGTGGATATCAACGTTTTCCAGTAAACTTAATATGCATTTGCGTTTTTCTGAAAGTGCAAAATTAATGTTGCATTTGTAATAATTCAAGCAAAATGTAAGTGTGAATATGATTTAAGACAATAGAGGTTAAATGAACAGGCATTGTTTTTAGCAAAGTAGCTGAAGTTGTGAAATTCTCTTAGGCCTGACCAAAATAAAAAATCCCACGAATCGGCAACCTTGATTGTTTTAAAGTCATAAACAGAATTCTACAAGTTGAAAAGTGTCATAGAAATTCATTTTTATGTATGAAAGTATTTAGGAATAATTTGAGAAAGAAAGTGATGATTTGTGGGTGGGGGAGGGGGCGTGGGGGTTGGGGAGAATCTTTAAAGAAAGTAGTGCATGCCAATATTAGATCAGTCTAATTATAAACATTTCTATTAAACTATTTTTCATTGACATATCCTAACTTAAACCATAAGCATAAATCTCACCCCCATTAAATATATTTATATTATTATATTTATTTTCATTAAATTGCATATTAAACCAAGTTCAATGAATAATACTACGTTCCTTTTGGCGTCCATGATGCTTTGCCAGCGTTGTTTTGGGAATATTATATGGTTTAAATTAAGACTGGTATACTAACCTCTGTTTAATTTAAGAAAAGAGCCATGTGTTGATCTATATGAGTAACATCAAAGACAAAACCGAAGCAAAAATTCAGCTCATGAGAAAAGGAAGTCATATGTGATGGGTCTCAGATAGTCTTGTTGTAGGGAACAAGCCATTTAGAAAATAAAAAAATATATATATAATACCAAAGAAATTTGTGATGAAAACATGTCAGAGGTCATTGTCCAAAGATGAACTAATGGCTGTGTTGCGTTAAGGTTCAGACTTGTTCTCTCGTTATGCATGTATTCATTGTTTGCATATTCATGTTGCATATGTTAATTGTTTGCATACATGATATGTCTAGATATCATGTCTTCATGTTCATTCTACATGACACAATGACAATATTGCATGTTTTTTAACTTGTGTGTCTTGTTTGCTAATTTTGTATTTAAAAAAATGTTACAGTTCTGTTTTTCCTTTTTATTCTGTTTAGCTTTCATATTTTGGATTTTTTTTGGTCCCCCTTTACATTTTATTGATATTATGAAACATTCTCTCCTTCACAGCTTGGAGTCCAGATTCAGCTCAGTTACCTTAGTTACACCAAGATGGTGCTCTTAACACCTAGATATCTGGTTGTGAACGAGACGGATGGTGACATCTGTGTATCTGAGCCTCATGGTCAAACTTATGATGTTGAACAACATGGGGTGAGTTCTTACATTAGAGAATTGGTCTAAGTATTATTTGATTTCTTAAAATTTCTTTCTGTTTTTTCTTCTTTTTTTTATTGTTTTATTAAAATTGACAAAAAAAGTATGGTATTAAAATCCCAGAAAGAGTGTAATCCAGTCGCTTGACAAGTGAAGTCAGAATTGAAAATAACGCAGAAAGAGTCTTGTGAAAAATGCAAAAGTTAACAATTTTGCGTGTGGTTATATAGTAATATGTAATTTTGTGACAAAGTTAAAAAAGTTTTTCCATCATTATTTTTTGAAGTGTTTAATAACAATTGAATCATTAAAGTTATAGAACTTTTCTTTTATGAGATTTATCATGAAATATTTATCAAAGCTTTACCAGAATCAATTCCGAAAGCTGTTTTAATTATTTTAGGAAAAAAATGCTAACAGTGGCTTTAAATTGTAATACCATAATGAATAGCCTACAGAAGTTGATCTTTCCTTCCTCTGCAATTACATCATAGTTTTGAATGGTTTTTTATATCATTATATAACCCTACTTCTTGTTCTCCCTTTCCCAACGCAGTGCAAGCCATTCTGGCCAATTGACAAGAAGGATCTCTCTGAGATGTTCGTCAAGAAGAAGGGCGGGGAGGATGTGTCTCTGCCGTTTACCTACGGAAAGCCCCACACCACAGTCCTCAGACTCGGAGAGGTATAGAAAAACATTCTCATCGTGTCTTATAATTCTGTCTCTCTGGTCTCGCTTTACTCCTGCCAAGCATAAAGAAGGACAATGTATTTGGTTTTATGGAAATGTAAACAAAATGTAAGCACAAGTGATTGCAAGAGTACTTTAGGACAAGGCTCATCTAGAGTGAAATTCCACGAACCAGTTTATACGGCAGTTGCAGAGTTATCTCAGAACACTGCTCTCTTTAACATAACTGAGCAGTAAACCCTGTAAGCATGTTGCCTGTTACAATGAACCACAGAGGCTTAACATGTGACCAAGAACCACACAATAATTTCCATCACTGATTTGCTGTGTAGAGCTACCAACTGTAAGGCCATTGGTCAGTCCTGGTCGCATATGCACTTTACAGCTAAATTCATGAGGATAATTTCTGCCTTTGGGCTCGGGTAGAAACTGATATGCTTTCTTCTGGAATGGAAGTAAAATCTTTGCTGGCTGTCTAAATATTACATGAGTCGTTTCAATTTTCAAACATTGTATTTTAGCTGGGCACTATATAGATGGTTGAGGGAAATATCTACTCGCATTCCTTGGATTACAGAAAAGTCTAGCTCCAGTAAAGACCAGCAGTGTCATTTACAGGTTTTCATGTTTGCTCCAACAGGGTAGTGGTATCATTGTGGAAGTGCAGATAACGGAAGCTGCCACTGTAGTTGCTTTTAGGAACTTCTTAGGTGGAAACTTTACTTTACAAATCATCAATGATACCGAAGATATGCCAGTTACCTTCCATCAACAGTAAGTACCAAAAAGTTAAATTCATGCCTTCAACTAGAGTGTGAAGTTAATAACTTCATCTGTAGAGAATTCATGCCTTCAACTAAGTGTGAATTAATAACTTCATCAGTAAAGAATTCATGCCTTCAACTAGAGTTTGGTTATTAATAACTTCATCAGTAAAGAATTCATGCCTTCAACTAGAGTGTGAATTAATAACTTTATCAGTAAAGAATTCATGCCTTCAACTAGAGTGTGAATTAATAACTTCATCAGTAGAGAATTCATGCCTTCAACTAGAGTTTGGTTATTAATAACTTCATCAGTAAAGAATTCATGCCTTCAACTAAGTGTGAATTAATAACTTTATCAGTAAAGAATTCATGCCTTCAACTAGAGTTTGGTTATTAATAACTTCATCTGTAAAGAATTCATGCCTTCAACTAGAGTGTGAATTAATAACTTCATCAGTAAAGAATTCATGCCCTCAACTAGAGTGTGAAGTTAATAACTTCATCTGTAGAGAATTCATGACTTTATCTATTGTGTGCATTGATACTGTGAATTCTTGTAAAGTATGAATCTGTTTAGCGTGAATTTATCCTTTAAGATGCCTAGTACAAGATCACTCCCGTCCATAGTCATCCAGAATCAATAACATTCAATTCAAAGAGGGAAAAACTGTTTAAAAAAAATGCTAATATGCTACAAAAAAGGCCTGTTTAGATAATTATATAAATATCAGAGTGCTTGACATTTTGATCCTAGCAGGATCTTCTTTATGGGTAAAGTGTTGGGAAGAGATAAAATATTAAAGTATGAATTAGTTATAGACAACCTTGATGGGGGATCATGGTAGGATGGAAACGCCAGGCCCTCAAACTTTGCTATACATTGAACTCAAATAATTGTTGATGTCTAATATCTACTGTGAGATGGTTCTTTGGAAAGTCACTTAGCATGAATCATCATGGTTGTCGGATTATTGAAGTTGACTTTTAATGGATGGCAAATGGTGGTATATGCCAGTCAATGTCTGTATATTAATTATAAGCCGTGTGTGGACGTACAGCACTAACCAACATCCAGGGGCTGCACCAAATGATACTGATGGGCAGATTAAAATCCTGGTCTATTTATTCAATAGACTGGAAGATGAGAAAACATTTTCATTTGCCCAGACTGCTCTGAGGCCGCACTATTGTTGCAGTTGTTACAGTTTCTGTGGTCACGCATGTACAGTCCAGTCTTGAGTTTGAGGGGGACCATTAATTACATATTATATTTATAAATATCTGTCCATATCCAAAAATATTACAAGTGTTTTTTGTTTTTACTATATGAATACCAACAAGTTTAATCAATCACCCATGTTGGTTTGCTGTGAAGTTCTAATAATTCAGAGCATTTTTTTACAAAACAATGCACATTTGTAGTGATACCATCGCCAAACACTCTTTCATTGTTGTTTTTCCTTCCAAGGGGTGTTAAAGATGAGCTGAAGCTTGAGCCTCGAAAGGCCCAGTTGTACACCTGGCAGCAACCCATGGGGAACAGAAAATTGGTCTGGAAGGTGGATGAGAAGGAGAACACTAATAACCTCATCAAAGTAAGAGAGGAATATTTTGCATGAAATAATCCAAGAATATCATTTGATTAGGGGAGGGTTTTTCTTACCGATTAGCTAATGTCTTCTTATGATCTATTTGCAATATTGATATATCATCTTCTACCCATCAGATGGCAGTTATTGATTCTAACTGCCAACGAATACAATTTCAAATTTCAAATTTATTTATTTGTTTTGCCACAAAAGTACAAAGTGGAGGGAAGTCTTCCATAAAGCTAAAAGCTTAACAATGTGGAAGACTCCCTGAAGAAAGAAAAGAAAAGAAAAAAAAATGTATATATATGTGTATAAATACATATACATAAATATAAGTACAAATTAAATGTTCAATATATATATAGTAATTACATACAGCTATAATTTAGTTTTAGTCAGTAACTAGCTATTATTTCCTTACAAAACCACTTCTTAAAGGATGTGACTGACTTTTTACTCCTTAAATCGTTCGTTAGAAGATTCCATGTTTTTGTTGCACGGTTTTGTAGGCTTAAAGTTCCAATGGTGGTATTGTAGAGATTATAGTGGGCAAGATTAGCATGCCTCGTGTTATGATCATGTACATCTCTGTTACTGGTTAAAAAAAAGTCAAAGGCAGCTGGTAGTAATCCATTCCAGGTCTTGTAGGCAAATAATGCAAGCTTAACTTTAATGAGATCGTGCAATTTTAGTAAGTTGAATAATTGAACAATTGAATAATTGGTTTTGGATATGTCCATTATAGTTCAATTACCCAGTAATCAGAAATGGGTGATCGCATGAGAGGTTTGTTACTGTGTAAAAACCCAACTGAATTTATATCTGTTTGATGTATTAATGTGTCAGTCGGTAGTCTATCAATGACCAATACCAGCAGTGACACACTTGAGACTCAGTTAATACCAGAAGGTGTATCAATATCTATGGCTAAATTAGTGCAGTCATTAAATGAGGCAGAGAGCTTAAATAGCTTTGTCAAAAAGTTCAGCCTAGTTGCAACGACCTCACTCTGTGAGTCCCATTCCATCTGTGTTCGATTGCGTTGATCTAATTTCTTTTTACTCTAGGATGGTATCGGGGAAATCAAATTCAACAGCACTCCCGTTTATTGGGTGTCATTCTTAGACGGCACTCAGCGGCTACTACTCTTCACAGAAGACATTGCCAAAGCAACCAAAGCCCAACAGGTATGTCAAGATATTGTATGATTGATATGTATGATAGGTGATTCCCAATGTTTAATGCAATGAATTGTCATAATTAAATAAGGTGATACATCTATTTGATGTACATTCTTAGTGCTTTTACTGGTACAATTATTGACAATCCTAAATTATATCAGGTATAACTAATATGAATTACATCCCTATTGAATCAGGTACAACTGGTATAAATTACATCACTGTTGTAAAAAAAACTGGTATAATTTACATCCCTGTTAAATCAAGTATAAATTACATCCCTGGTGCATCAGGTATGACTAGTATAATTAAAGTCCCTATTGCATCAGGTATAACTAGTATAAATTACATCCCTGTTGTATCAAGTATAACTGGTATAAATTACATCCCTGTTGTATCAAGTATAACTTTTATAATTTACATCCCTGTTGTATCAAGTATAACTGGTATAAATTACATCCCTGTTGTATCAAGTATAACTGGTATAATTTACATCCCTGTTGTATCAAGTATAACTAGTATAAATTACATCCCTGTTGTTACATCCCTGTTGTATCAAGTATAACTGGTATAAATTACATCCATGGTATCAGGTATAACTGGTATATATAATTTACATCCCTAGTTTATGCGGTATGACAGCTATTTGATGTACATTTATGTATATAATTTTCCTAAATCATACCAGGTGTCATCATGTAGATATTTGATGTATATTTTCAGGCAGCTGAGTTAGAACAGGTTGATCAGGAGGTCATACTATCTCTGCCCGGTATTGGTCTATCTCTCGTTAACAACTTCACCAGGAAGGAAATATCCTACATTGGCATCACCAGGTTAGAACATTCTCCCTTCACTACATCTTTATTGTCTTGCAACTTCCTCTCCACCCCCCCCTCCCCCTCCCACCTCAAATACTACCATCCCTTAGTATCAAACCATTGCTACAGTGATTATCTCCTTTGACTCGTAGAGCAGTGCTATGTGACTTAGCAATTATTTTGTGAATACCTGTTGTAGGAGGCAGTCTTTTTGTCTGTGTTCTGTGCACCAAATGTTTTGTATTTTGTCTTTTATTATCAACAAAACTTTTTGAGTTTCAAAGTTGTTGTGCAAAATGCAAGCACAAAGTTTTTCCCATGTCCCTTGTCTCTAAAACTGGTAACTTTTGAAGTGTGATGTATCCCTTATCCCGTAATATGACCACAAACAAATTTTGTAGTTGCTCTTAGCCCTTAATATGCCTACCAGGGGAGTGGGCTATATCCCTGGTCCCATAATCTGACTACCAGGGAAGTGGGTTTTCTTATTTATCCCTTAATATGCCTACCAGGGAAGTGGGCTATATCCCTGGTCTCATAATCTGACTACCAGGGAAGTGGGTTTTCTTCTTTATCCCTTAATATGCCTACCAGGGAAGTGGGCTATATCCCAGGTCTCATAATCTGACTACCAGGGAAGTGGGTTTCTCTTCTTTATCCCTTAATATTCCTACCAGCGGAGTGGGCTATATTATCCTGACACCTAATGTTCTGAGTACAAGGGGAGTGGGCTATATCCTTGATCCCATAATCTGATAACCAGGCAAGTGGGGCTATACTATCCTGACACCTAATGATCTGAGGACAAGGGGAGTGGGCTATATCCTTGATCCCATAATCTGATAACCAGAGAAGTGGGCTATATTATCCTGACACCTAATGATCTGAGTTCCGGGGAAGCGCACTTTATCCCATAATCTGACTGCCAAGGAAACATGATGTATTTAATCCTCATCATGTGTTTAATCTCTTCGTTCTCTCTTCCATCAAGCTCCGGGATCATCTGGCAGAACAAGATTAGACGTCGCTGGAAGGATTTGAACATCAAAGAGATGAAGGCACTGGAAGACGGCTACCAGAAACATCAAGTAGAGGTGGCTAATAACAAAGATGCTCCCCCTAAGAACGTGAAGCTGGAACACCATCTGGAGGTTTGTGTGGATAAAAATAAACCTCTCAATCATACTCGTCTATCTCTTCTGCTTCTTCTTCTTCATCCTGTGTGTTATCGTCCTTTCTCGATTTCTTTCTCAACCTCTTTTAATCTTTCTCTTTTCCAAGGTTGACTTCACAAGCATGGTAATGGTAAAGCCGAACAAACGTAGCGTGCAACGAACCTATCAACACGGCCTTTGGTTACAGCTCCGAAAGTCCGCCCATCAGTTTCAGTTCCACATCAAGCTGAATCGATTACAGGTCGACAACCAGACACCGGCAGCCATATTCCCGACCGTTCTTGCCCCGGTTCCTCTACCAAAGACCGTCGCAGCTGAAAGCGGTAAGGGTCGTTTGTATATTAAAACGAGAGCTTTAATTTGAATCAATTGGAATGAAGAAGAGATTATTTGCATACATGTCCCCAGTTTCATTCAAAGTTTTATGGATCATTTATTGATTTGATTTATTTTTCTGATTTAAACTTTTTTTAATTGAGGTTGACTCAAGTTTGAAAGGCACGTTCTTATTTATTTTTTTTTTTTTTTAAGTATAACGTGTGTTTTGATCTCCCTTGGACCAAATATATGTGATGTGTATCTGGTCCTTTTGTGTTATATTACTTCCGATGGAGCTATCTAGCAAAGCAACAGCTATATTTTCACTTTCCTACCAGCTGTGAATGATGAGACTGTGAGTTTAAACATAGATTAACACTAAACCTGTGTGGGACTTGCTATTTGAGTGAGTAGTAACTACTGTCTGGAATGCACTTCCGAAAAGTAACTAGGAAGGTGGGTTTCATAAACACAGAATATATTGGTATCCCTGTCACAGACTCCGTAATGTTACACCATAGCACAAAACAATCAAAGCCTGTACTATTAAACCTAGCCAACAGAAGCAGTAATACAAAGCTTCCCTATTAAAAGCTTTTAGTTCAATTCCTTAAAAAGTTTAGAATAATATCAAATTATTGGATGTCTGCTAAAAGACCATTTTCATATTTTTGAGGATGAATATATCATGCAAATGGAAGAAGGATTATCGCACACAACTCGTATAAGATTCTACAGGATTCTGTGCCATCAATATAGTGTCAAATTGTATTCCTTAATCTTCAGGTCGATGGTAAACACCTTTTGCCTCATGAAAAGTACAATAGAGTTATTATATTAATGCAATTAAACAGAACTTTCCTGCCGAAATCTTTACGTTTATGTCGAGGACTGCACATTGTTGTTTTCCGTCCTACAGCTCCTAAGCCTATGATTGAATTTAGCGTCATGATGCGTACATCTGAACACAGTACTGTCAAGCAGTTTAAATATCTCAAAGTCCTAGTCCAGGAAATGGCCGTCAAGCTCGACATGGGATTCCTGTCTAGTATCGCCGGTCTCTTTGCTCCAAGCAAGGATGAAGAAGTTGATGAGGTAACCTTTTGTCCTTTTAACAAGTTGAATTCATCATCCCCCCCCCCCCCGGGAGTATCACAGAACAATAAATAGGCCACTCAGTTGGACTTTATGATCGATCAATTGATTTGTTATTGTTATTAATTGTGATGTTGAGCCCCCTCAGGAAGTCAGGAGAGAAAAGACAATTCCAATATTAAGAAAAACTTTTAATTTAGTTCCAAACCATGATAATGGCCTGTAGGAGATACTTGTGTTATAAAGAGAGGCTCAGTGGAGATGGAAAACCTTGTTCTTCAAGTACTGGACTGTATTTCTCATCTTGAATCTGCCATTGAGAACAGAGTCGCTGATTCTTTGAGCTTGTAGAAGTTTGAGGATTGTATCACATTCTGGCCAAAAGGACCTCTCTCGTCTGTTTGTTAGAATATTTGGCTAACACAAATGAGGAAAGTACTCCCTCTATTTATTTAATGACCTTCTGTAGGTGTACAGGAAGTTTGCAATCTGTAGGTGCAATTAATCAAGAATAATCACTTTCCACTTTTCAAGGCAGAAAATACACAGACGCTCCAAAGACCGCGGTCGTCGTTCAGTTCTAAAACGGCCATCTGTCACAAACAATTTAAAATTCTGCCCTGGATTTCCCAATGCTCTTATTATCTACAGTGAGCTACAGTTTTGTGATAAATATTTTACAATTTTATCATATGATGGTATGTTCTTAAGTACATCGGTGGATAATACAGAGCGTTACTACTGGCCCCAGTTAAGAACCCTAAGCAACTTTCTCAACATGCTAACATTTGTACTCAATACAGATGAACCTGAAGATTGTTTGCCTTTTTTGTTCATTTTTTCTTAACTTTTTTCTCTGAATATTCATAGACTGTTGAGAAGAGGGTAAGTGTCCACGGCGACATTTTATAACATATTTTTCCAGTTCTTTCTTCTTCTTTACGTTGCGTGTTGCTTTGCTTGCTTGACGTTAACATATTAATCACAATTTATTAACGTGAATTTTAAAATAAAAAAGTCTGACGTTAAAATCCTGAGAGGATCTTTCATCAAAGTCATCCAGAACAACAAATGTGACAAATATCCTGCTCGGACAAAGACGTCAAAGTCAGACTTGCTTGTTTGCTAAATGCTGCTCACTTAACCAGGACTTAAAATAGTCTTCAGTTTCTTCCATATAGACCAGTTAAGTAGCGAACAGCAGTGATATTTATAATTGATTTACCTCGATACTCAGTGGCGATGGTAGAGGTTTAATTCTGGCAGATTTTGAACACTAATATCAGTAGCAGAAGATCATGACATTTTGCCAGAAGCTTAATAGTTGATTCTTTCGTTTTCACACGATTGGACCAAACCCCCAGAAATTTGAAAAATTCAATGGGTTATAGTGAGTTTTGATAGAATCTTGCCAAGCTCACAAACCTAGCATTGGCAATGCACTTTGCAGCATTAGGACCACACCAGTGACAATACTGCAAACACGTATATCGATGTAGTTCATGTTACACACACACACACACACATATCTAGTTATCATTTAACACTTTTCCTATAAAAAGAATATCATATATTGCAGAGTGCTTTGTCAGGAGGCACATAGCCATTAGTATTAACATTAAGCACTTCCTTCTTACGTTTTACAATTTATTGCATATCAAGCTAATAAAACTACTACCGAAATGTTGGTCCATGGAGAAGTGATAATCTTACCATAATTGTCATAGTTAACATATTCTTTTTTTAATTTTATATTCCCTCATTTTGAGATATTCTTGCTGTGATTTCTACTACTTTTCCCTTTCTTTCCTTGAGTTATTGTTGTGTTTGCAACATTGTGACCTCTGACCTGTTTTTGTTGAAAGACCTCATCTCGTAGTTGTTTCCTCTCCGTTTCTTTTCCTAGAATTTAACCTGTATCAGTTATGACTTGCCTTTGTTTGTCTGATGCATATAATACCTCATAAATGTCAATTCAGTCTGAAATCCCTTCCCCCCCCCCCCCTACTCTTCCTCTATCTGCCGCACCCTGTAGTTGTCTGTTTGCATACTTATATCAAGAAATTTGAGTCTTGCTTTAAGTGGTGATCTAAATGTTGGTAATGAACTCAAATGTCATATAAGTTGAATAAACATAAATTGAATATGGCCAAAAAGCCACATATGAACAACCTCTTAATTTCGACTACCCCCCCACCTTTTAGGGCATCCCATCTTCTGTTTGATACAATGCTTCCTTTCACCTGAAATAAACCCACCTCATCCTATCCCATGTCCACCTATGTGCACTTGACTGGTAAACCCATCACTTAGTACAATCAGGCATTCTCCTAGTTACGATTCATGATTTTCTTCTACAAGACAGCATTCTCAGCAGCTTGAGAAATCAATTTCAGGTTTAATTGTATTGAACATGCAGTTTTTGAGCATAAATAAATAAAGCCTTAGAAGTTATGATACAGTGTATCATAACACGCAAACTTACTTAAACTGAATCATGTCATAATATAGCTGAAATTTTCTGTTATTGAACTTATTTTGCTATAATTTAACAAAAGTTTATTCTCTGCAAACTTTATATTCTTTGATTCCATGTTGCTTTTACTTATCTATCTTTGAGAAACTAACCTGTATGCTTTAATACAATTAACAAAATGAAAGATCTAACATGATTATATTCATGATTAACTCTTCTTTAATATTCCTTGTTTAACCTTACAGTACGCAATGCAGTGCAGTCATAGCATATCGGTACAAGATGAGGCTGACATTTCTGTTATTGAACTGTTGAATTAATCTCGCAAACATGAAAGATAATTTCCTCATTAGCTGTACCGTTTTCATGAAAATGCAAATTTGTTCAGTTTGCGTGTGTTTCTTTTCACTTTTTATAGCAAACCAAAGGCTTTGTCAGGATGCTACTGACTCACACTATCATGCCAAATAAAATAAAAACCCTAAGGATGCATGGTTCTGAACCAGAAAATTTTTTGAGACAAATTTTTGCAAAATGGTAACGGCACATGACCACCAAGATATGGAAACAATAATCAGAAACCAACTACTTGGTGGAAAATTTGCTTTTTTTCTGCTCGCTTGTTCTTGGTTTGCTGTATAGATAGGAAGAAAATCTTTACTTATTTTGCTATGATTTAACAAAAGTTTTCTCGGCAAATTTAGACTCTTTAATACCACTTTGCTTTTATTTATCTGTCTTTGAGAAACTAACCTGTATGCTTTCATACAAGTAACAAAATGAAAGATCTAACAAGATTAAAATCATGATTAACTCATGTTTTATACTCCTTTGTTTAAACTTACTGTATGCAATGTAGTGAAGTTGTGGCATATCGTTACAAGATGAGGCAATGTGAAGCCATTTCATGGTTACAGCTGTACCGCACAATTTGATGTCCAAGTTTCAAGAACAATCACCTTAAACATGATGACATGAAGTCAGGCAATGAATTAAGATAAATTTGTCACTGACGATAATGATGCTGTAAAGTAAATCTGTTATGTTTCTATGGTTTAAGATTACAGTATGTTGAAATTGTGACATGTTTGCTTCATGTGACCAGAGGTGGAATTTTGACACATGTAGGAATAATTACAACGTCTTACTGTGACATTTGGAGTCTGTGTTAATAAAATGGATGTGAATCGGGAGAGTAAAGATTAGCTATAGGGATGGGTAATCATTAGGAGTACTTTTGAATTCACTATATGAAGCTGTCAATGATGTCCCTTCCATAATTAAATGCTCTCTGTGGAAGTGCAGTTGAAATTTCTGTTCCCTGCATCAATACCGTGACATCTGTCCCTTCCTGGAATTTGCTGGGGCGTCCCTAATATGCGTGGAAATATCACATAGTTATGGATCATTTCAGAAAGCATGCCAAGCTAAAAAAAAAGGGAAATTTTGACTGAAAATACTCTACCAATTCAAGATGGTCTTTAATAGCACTTTTGATGCAAATTACAATAATGGACACAAGATTTCTCTTTTGGTTATTATTTTTTAAATTGTTTGATATTGCAGCAAGAACTGATGAAGAGTGACTTTGGGATGGTGACCTCGGCTCTGAGAGAAGCAGAGTATGTACAAGTAGCCCTGGCCAAGGATTTCAACTTCTATGATTCATTCCATCTCTCACCACTGAAGGTAATGATTATTATTCATTTAGTCATTCATTGTTAATGGTTATTCATCACAATAATGTTTATTCATGAGAGTAAATGTTTATTCATAGTCAAAGCATATCCACCAGCCAATCCTCACGTGACAGTATTTCTCAAGAGAACCATTTTGTACACGGTTTTATGTCGAGCAATGTCATCATGCATGATACAGCCAATGAATGACGTATCTTGTGGACCGGGAAAACCCTATGGTTAGGGTTAACCCTTACCCGAGAAATACTGCATCACATGTAGTATCATACAATAACATACTTCTTGAGGCAATGGAACTTGCCACGTCATAACTTGACTTGAGAGATGGAAAAAAACTTGAGGTCTTGGTGTATCCACACCTTATTATCACAGTTGCATGTAATTGTAAGGATATATCCTATAGAAGGTGCATTTCCATAAACAAAAGGAAACATTTCCTGCACATGTATCCTTCACAATCAAAAACAATTCATATGCAAAAATCCTAGAAGGATTTGGAAAATTGGATGATATCCAAGAGGAGGGTTGATAGTGTTTAACGTTGTTAGTACTCACCTGTATCAAGACCTCTTGGTTCTTATTATTATTACATAGGCAATTGAAATTGAGCAGCCAGAGAATTAAATTGTCTTTTTGTTTTTGTTTTTTGGTGAAAATTAGTTAAAAAACCAAAACAAAACTTCATGTTATTTAAAAAAGAAGAGAAATAAATTGTTTAAATTTCAAGATTTTAAGGTTTAAAAAGTTCTGTAGCTGTCTTACTTTTACCGGAGATTGCAGAGGTTTTTATTTTATTTTATTTTTTGGTTTAGCTCATTGTTTTTTGGAATATTTGAAAACATCTAGGCATGCTTCGTATGAAAATTTCTTAAACATTCTGTAAATATGTCCATGTCAATCTTACAGCCATGATTTATACAAACAGCCAATATGTTTCCTTTTACTTTTTGCTGACAGATTCATGTCAGTTTCTCATTATCAGATACCGGAGTAGGAGAAAGTGACGTCTCCATCCTGAATGCTGGAGGAGCAAGAGCTAACACTATGAACCTTATCATGCAGAGTGTGGGAGTGACATTGACCAATGTAGACGATGTACTCTTTAAGTAAGTGTACCTTAAACAGCTGGCTTGTGTTTGCAGCTTAAATTCACTTGCCATCAAATATGAGGGAAATGTTTCATGTTCTAACAAACTATGAGAAGACAACCGTGGCAGCATTGGTACAGAACAATCACTGGTAACTTGAATGAACCTGATTGGAAGTTGAATATAGTTATAGAATGCAACCAAGAACCAGTTTAGACATTGACTGGCCAAGTGAAGCCTTGTTCAACAATAATCTACAGTATTTGCAACTCAGATATCATTACATTTAACCAGTAGAACTCATATGCAGTGACAATAATGAATTCTGGTATCTTTGAAGGCTGTGAATATTTGTCATAGAATGGTTGTAGTGGGTCCATGCATGGGGTTTAGTAATAGCTGTTGTCTACTGCTCCTATACCATGTCAACCCAGTATTATTGAGTACCGTGTGGGTTTGATGTGGGGTTTTGTAATAGCTGTTGTCTACTGCTCCTATACCATGACAACCCAGTATTATTGAGTACCGTGGGGTTTTGTAATAGCTGTTGTCTACTGCTCCTATACCATGTCCACCCATTATTATTGAGTAGCGTGTGGGTTTGACTTACAGAATTCAGTTTAACATTATGTAGCAACCTTACCATTATCCTACAACATGTACTGTTTGTAACATACTTTGTTCTCTTGCATCACACCATACCATTGATTTCCTCCATAAACTATACTAATGTATCGTTGCAATTGCTCCCTCAAGATTGTATCTAACCTAAACGATGACTGTATTTTTGTCCTCTTCAATGACAGACACTATCC